>JAJGRW010000724.1:594537-693443 GCA_025461045.1 Carex parvula
CACAAGCAAATATACATTCACCGTCATCGTTTTCGATCGACAAATATATAATTCACAAACATTCACATGCAAGCAATTGAACAATATAAATACTGATACGACATCCAATATCAAATATCCAAACAATATAATACTGGTACAACCTTAATTACTGTAACAACCTTCTGATAACAGTAACAACCTTCTCAAGTGTCTCTTGATCCCAATTCTCCATGGAATCTGAAAAAAAAAAGATACACGATGCTTAATTTACTGGTACAAGCCCCTCTTTATTGGTACAACCCTTCCTAAGCTTCTATTTACCCCAACCCAGCATGAATCAAAATTAGGTCTCGGTTAGCTTCAATTTCTTAATTGAACTCAAATTAATTTCAACTATATTATGTAATTAGCAAATTTAAAGAAAGAAACTGAGATTAAATCATGCACCCTTAATTACCTACTAATGGTGCGGTCCTTGGCGAGGCTTCAGCTGTGCAAACTAGCCTGCCTCTCTTCTCATACATCACCTAAAAATTAAAATTAACTTTAATCAACTCAACTAATTTTATTCATGCAGGGAATTAAGCTGAGACTTGAACCACATACATCGACTAATGTGATTAAGAAGCAGCAGTACGGTTATGGGCTGCAAACTTTGGTACTCCTTTCAATACAAGTGCATGGAAATTTCCTGCATCATTGAAAAAGATAAGAAAAAAGTTTCCATATATTTTATTAGGGATCTGATTATTAATCCAGAAATTAAAGGTCGTATTACTAACTTCAACAATTTCGGGTTGCGGTGTATCATTGCCTACCAGTTGCAAAAAATTTATGCTTCAAATAATCATTGTAATTATGTCCAATGAAATAGAAACCTTGCTCAGCCTACACCAAGGCAAAAACAAAAATGATGTACATCAGTGAGAAATAACTATTGAATCGATTGGTTTTATCAGATTTCAATTTACTAGAACTAAGGTTACAGCTGTATCGAAATACTTACAGACCCAATTTTCCTATAGTCTGTAGATGAACCGATAGCATGAACTAAGCACCTTTCCTGAATATGCATTTACATAATCCAACTTTAGCACAAATGCACCTAATTAATTAAACAAAAGATGGTCGATTGACACACTTTGAACCAATTTTTCATATTTCAATATGCCAAATACACATTGCCATGAGATATGTATGTATAGACTAGGGCATGGGCTTCTATATAATTGAGCAATCATTTAAACATATTTCATAGTCAACAAGGAACGGTAACATATTTCATATGCCAAATACACATTACCAGTACTGGTACGGTACCAGAAACCAGCAGGTAACAGAGACAAGAAAGCCCGCGCATCAGAAAAACCCGCAAATCAAGAAACTACAACGGCCGGCCGGGAGAACCAACAACCGAGCACGGTGTCAAATAAAAGGTGTTTAAACAATTACCCGAGAGAGAATCGCAAAGAAGGGTCAATACTCGGCCGATACCAAGCACGGCTTGCTTCACGGCCATCTATACTCAGCAAGCAATCCACAAGAATGGGCACCTTTAAGCACCCGGATAGCACAAGGAAAGCACCAGAGGCAAGATCTCAAGACAAGATCACGATCGCGAAAATCCTAGGGTTTCGGTGATAGCAAAACAGTGGCAAACTGAAAAGAGGAGAGAAAGAGATTTGGTTCTCAGCACATGAGCGAAGCAAAAGCGAAAAGCAAAAACCAACAGAGAGAGATAGAGAGAAGAAAAGAGACGCCGGTCGCTGAAGGTTTCGTCGCTGCTGAAACACTTAATTTTTTTTTTTCTTTTTTTGGATCTTCAGCGACCGGCGACCCAACCGGTCTGAAGTCCTTTTTGTTGTAGTGTTAGTATGAGCGCTTATAAATTGAAATTGAGGTATTTTAGCGTGATGTTACAAATCAGCATAAAACATGATTTATATGCAGTCCACCCCTAATATGTTTTTTTGTGCACAATTATCAACACTTATATATGGAGGCCCGCGCCCGCTGTTACTTGAATAGAGCCTAGTCTCCCTGGGTGCGGAAGTGGTATCATGGAATTTATAGGTGCTAAGCGCTCGAGCGCGTAAGAAAGACTTTCTAAGTCTATTCATTTTGTTTGATGTTTGACTATCAAAGGAGAATACCGGCTCGCTATCCGTCTAAAGCCAAGTATACCAGGTATTGGTATAGTTGGTATCATCCAGCGCAACTACTAACTAGTATTAGTTGCCCTATCATTAAGCCCTGCTAACCCCGAAGAGCCAAAGACTCATCACGAAGCAATGGTCTATGAGCTATCTCAGCTCAAGATGTATGACTCCGCCATAGCAACCCTTTTGGGTAGGAATTTGGTGCTAAACGATAGGATCGCAAAGCCACGGGGGAAAACAGGATTCGAACCCGCGACTTCTGGCGTGACAGACCAGCACTCTAACCACCTGAGCTTTATCCCCTTAGTGTTTTAGTTTCAGAAAGCCAGCTCGGAATTGAATCAGTCAAAAGAAAAGATTCGAAAAGAACAGAACAGCGTCGTTGTATACCAATACCAGCATCTCAACATATATCATCTCTATTGTTTCATGATAAATGAAGTGATCTCATCTAATCTCAATTATCACTAAAATAACATCAGCTTATCCCTTTCTAAATCGTCATCAGCATCTCCTTGAGCATTTCTCTTAAGCATTTGTCATAAGTGTAAATCAGATTTGTGAGTCTAGTGGAGTGTTAGCATGATAAGTATAAAGGTTTTGTTCTCTGTAGTGTATGGGGAAGTGGGATGTGTCAATTCGAATTCACTGAATTGACAAGGAGTAGTCAAAGAGAAAGCAAAGTTGGGTTCCAGACCCATTTTGGTACATCACCACTGATTTGGTTATTTGAGAGGTCCAAAGTGCAAATTCGAGACTGGTACCGAAGAAAAGGAAGCTTTGTAAGATTGCAGGCTACCAGTTTGAGAGTGCTTATGCGAGGAAAGAGAAATATCAGGACCTCCAATTCAATAATCAAATGTACGTGTCCCTGTTTTTTTTTTTTTTGATTGTGTAAAGCCCGTAGGCCGGTACGTGTCCCTGTTGCCTTGCTTACTGAAATTATACTGAAATTTTTATTAATATCAAAAAATAAATAAATAAAAAAACTACAAATTATGGGGATTCGAAAAATACCAGAATCTCTAATTCAATTTGTAGCCCATTCTTAGAGAGATGCAGATTGAATTGGAGGCCTCCTAAATATCTAAAAATGCACTGTAATAAATATCATATTTAGGTTTTTGGGGGCCTCCAATTCAATCTGCGGCCTTTTAAGAATGGAGCCTCAAATTGAATTGGAGGCCCTGGTATTTTTCGAGTTCTCCAATTTCAGTGGTGTTCTAGTTTATTTATTTTTTGTGAAATGATATTAATAAAAATTTCGAGAAATTATATAATTATAAAATAATCCCTCAACATCCCATATCATTTTTTTTTTGGAGAACAACATGGCGAAAGCACTGGCAGGTTGCTTTAACAGGTTTGTTTTTGAGAATTTCGTTATCGGATCTAGGATGTTCATCGGTTTAATTCAATTAAAACCGAAATAAATAGATAAAACAAATTTTATTCATTTTACAAAAATATAAATGAAGTGATCAAAATAAACTTATCAACCAAATTAAAACCGATCGATACAAACTGAAATAAATTTCAGTTTGTTCGGTTGAGCCGAAATAAAAAAATAATAAAAAAAATTAGAGAAATATTTTGGACCCCGAGCCATCATACCCGAGCGCGCCCCCCCAACTAGTTAAACAACCTTCCAATTTTTCCTAACTTCTATTTCCAACAGTCATATCCGAGTTTTAAAGTTCTGTTTAGAATCTTTTACAATACTACTCACAAGCATTTAAACTTTTATCTGCAAATATTTAAATCCTAAATATGTGTAGTTTTAACTTGTAACTACTTTTATATTCAAGTCAAAAAAGAAAAGATTTCTTTCACCCACTCTTTTTTTATTTTTTCTCTGATCATTCTCGTCCATATTTCTGACGATCCGTTATAAATTTTACGAATCTAAAAATACGAACGTTTTCTACTCGATTTTCTCTTTCAAATGAGATCCATGAATAAATACTTTTGAGTTATTTTCAAGTTGTTTTTTTTAAAGTAGAGCACATGAGCATTTTAAATTTTCAAACTTTTAAACCTCAGTCTATAACCATTTAAACTACTACGTTTAAGCGTTTAAACCTCTGATGTCGATCATATAATATCACGCGTTTACACCTATGTTTATAACCGTTTGAAGTAGTTGTGTCAAATATTTAAATAGTTTCCATGTCAGGTTTAAAATGTTGTAGACTGAGGTTTAAAAACTTGAGCATTTAAAGTGCTCATGGGCTTTACTTTAAAAATAAATAAAAATAATGACTTGAAAAAAAATTCAAAAATATTTCTTCATGGATCTCATTTGAAAGAGAAAATCGAGTAGAAAACGTTTGTATTTTTAGATTTGCAAAATTCATCACGGATCGTCCGAAAAATGGACGAGAATGATCAGAGAGAAATTAAGTGTTTCTGTTAATTTTTTTATGGACTAAAAAAAAAGTTATTTATTTCAATACACTAAATTGAATTATGGATTGGTTTAGTGATTTTCATACAAAAAGAGAGAGAAAATGTTCACAATTAATTTTTTATATGCTCAAATAAACTATACCTCTCTTTTTTGTTAATTCCGTCTATTCCTTTTTAAAATTTTCTAAACCGACCAAACCAGAAAATTAAATCGGTTTTCAAAATAGACCAAATCGATTCATTTAATCAGAAAAACCATATTATTTAATTCGAACTCTCTCGATTCAGTTTAAAACCTTTAATGCGGAACTGATGAAGCCTCCTAATCAGATCTAGCCGAAATTTTTAAAGTTACCATTCTCTAAAAAAAATAAACCAAAAAAACCACAGAATCTGAATATTTTTAGATCTACCATGGCCGCAGAACACCAGTGCAGCCTCAAATATGCTGGACCGCACAGGCATTATGCGGCCCCAGCTAGGGTCCGCACAGGCATTCTGCGACCCACTTTTTTTTTTTAAACAGAACAATTATTAATAAAAGAAGAGAAGAGGGGCATATAAACCAAAGGGTCAAAGGGTCAAAGTATTTCTCAACCGTTCAAATACGTTCAAAGTCAAAGGAATTAGAATTTGTCTGCAAAAAAAAAAAAAAATGGGCCGCAGAACACCTGTGCAGTCAAGGCCGTACCAGTGTTCTGCGGCCGTGATAGATTCTAAAATACTCAGATTTCGTAGTTTTTTGGTTTATTTTTTTTTAGCGAATGGTAAGTTTAAAAATTTCGGCCGATCTAGTATAGCTATTGGAGGATGCACGGTAATCAAAGTGCTTTCCATTTTCTTTCTGGTTATATCTTATACACACACGTCTGTGGTTATTTTTATGCATGTTACATAAATAATTATTTCCAAAATCAATTTTGATCTTTTAAATATGTAAAAGCTGTTTCATTGTGACCTCGGTAATTGTAATTTTATACTTTTAATAATAATAAGTTTGGAATTAGAAAATAATTAAGTGACATTCAAATTCGTAATTTAAGTATGATGCGGGTATAATTTTGAGTTTTTTTTTTTGAAAATGCAAATAATCTACCAAATATATGAATTAATTATATATATGCAAACAATAGTTGTTAGGAGATGTGTTAAAAGAAAATAAACGTTGTGAAAGTATTATCCTTTTTATTTTTCATAATGCAAATAATCTACCAAATACTAATATATATATGTATTGGAAGTAAACAAATTTTTTGTCAATTTTACAAATATTATAGGCATATATATAAAGAGGAGGGTTCAAATGCCTTCATTTTTTGTGCCTCCATCATACTTCTATTTCTAAAAACTTTTATAACTCAAATTTTAAAACTTAAAAGTCAAAATAAAACCGTTAGATATGATCTACATCATTTTATCTATCTACGTGTAAAAAATTATTACATTTCAACTTTGTTTTGGTTGTCATCAAGAGCTTGTAAAAATATACTAATATGAATAATTTCTAGACATTGATATTTCAACTTACTGATTCACATTAAAAACAAAATCAAAATGTTATAATTTTTCATAAGGTCATGGAGAAAATAACATATATCACATTTAAAGATTTTATTTTGACGTTTATGTTTTAAATTTTGAGCTATTAACGTTTTAAAAATAAAGACATAATGAAGACACAAAAATAAAGATATTAGAACCCTCCTCATATATAAATCATATATTTGTAAAATTCACAAGCCATATATATAGATGTTAGGAGATGCATGTGCTAAAAGCAAATAATTAATATAAAATTAATATTAGTATTGTTCGAAAACTTGTTACCATGTGCCACTACTTTAGAATATTGCAACAGAAAATCTTTGCATTTTGAACTATTACTTTCCTCCCCTTTTGCATTTCAACTTTTACACCACAGGTGCCATTGGGTCAACGGCACTTAAAAATAGAATAAAGAAAAGACAAAATAATATAAAGAAACTCACGTATGATAGAAACTGTCAAGCAATAGTGATATATATATATATATATATATATATATATATATGCTGGTGGACGTGAAAACGGTATGGATATATTCGATTTTTCTTCGATTCGTATTTGAAAAATTATATGTGGATTTTCAATATCTGAATATCCGTGTAAATATGTGTAAAGTTTTGAATATTCTGTATTTTGTATTGAGTATTTTGTTATATCTCTTTACAATTTGAAATATGAGTATATATACTCTCTTTGAGATGATTTTACCGTTAGCGATAACGATAACATCCTATGCATATGTTATTTACAATTTTACCCTTATTTCATTTTACATTATTACCCTTCTAATTACTTCTATTCTTCAACACTCCCCCTCAAGGTTAGTTTATGTACACACTTGTGTAGTTGGTTGTTATAAGTCAGGACTGGTACCACTGGTACCAGTACTTGTCTAACAATGTATGATTTCGAATATGAAATCGGTGGAGTACTCCACTATTTTTAAAATAAAAAAACACTCCCCTCAAGCTAGGATTATAAATGTCAATTAATCCTAGCTTGCTTGTTATTTCTTCAAAAGTCTTTGGAATGAGACCTTTCGTGAAGATATCGGCTAATTGGTCTTGACTCTTCACGTAAGGAGTTTCGATTTCCTTCGCTTGAACTTTTTCTCTTATGAAATGACAATCGACTTCAATATGCTTTGTTCTTTCGTGAAACACCGCATTTGAAGCAATATGCCTTGCCGCATCGTTATCACAAAACATCTTCATTGGTTTATTAATTTTGAAGTTCAATTCTTCAAGTAATTATTTCATCCAAGTGAGCTCACTTGCGGTGGATGCCATGGCACGATATTCCGCTTCCACACTTGTTTGCGCCACGACATTTTGCTTCTTGCTTTTCCATGTGACTAAGTTTCCGCTTACAAATGTGCAATAGCCGGTTGTTGATTTTCTATCAAAACTCCCAGCCCAATCTGCATCGGAATAGCCACACACTTCGTTAGATTTATTATTTTTCATCCATATACCCTTTCCGGGTGATTTCTTTAAATATCTCAAAATTCTATCAATGGCATCCAAATGTGATTTTCTTGGTGAATGCATAAATTTGCTAATTTGGCTTACCGCAAATGATATGTCCGGCCTAGTTACCGTTAGGTAGATCAACTTACCTACAAGCCGTTGAAATTGGTTGATATCTTCTAACAGCTCTCCATCTTCAGAATTTAATTTGCAATTACTATTAATTGGTGTTGAGGTCGGTTTGGATTCTAATTTTTCCGTTTCTTTTAGAAGGCCAATAGTATATTTTTTTGTGAAATAAATAATCCTTTGACAGAATGAGCTATTTCAATTCCTAAAAAATATTTAAGTCTACCAAGGTTCTTTATTTCAAAATTTTCTTTTAAGTGTATATTAACATTGTTAATTTTTTCATAATTATTTCCGGTTATAATTATGTCATCAACTAAACAAGAACAACGGTAATATCATTACCTCATGTTTTGAGAATAATGATGTATCGGATTGGCTTACTTTAAAACCGCAAAAAATTAAATATTGAGATAATTTGCCATACCATGCCCTTGGAGATTGTTTAAGTCCATAAATTGATTTTTTTAAACTACAAACAAGGTTAGCATTTTTTTTCTTTTACATGATCCGGTGGGAGGGTCATATAAACCTCTTCCTCAAGTGTTCCTTGAAGAAATGCATTTTTAACATCTATTTGATATAAATTCCAACCATTATTTACCGCTATCGAAAGTAAAATTCTTATAGTATTCATCCTTGCTACTGGACCAGATGTCTCTTGGTAATCAATACCATATGTTTGGGTATACCCTTTGGCAACTAGCCGGGCCTTATACCTTTCTATAGAGCCATCACTTTGGTATTTTATTTTATAAACCCATTTGTATCCTACGGGTTTTTTATTTTTTGGTAATGGTTCAATGATCCATGTGTTATTCTTTTCTAAGGCTTGAAGTTCTTCTTTCATTGCTTTACACCATACCGGTTGTCTTATGGCTTCTTCAAAATTTCTTGGTTCTTCCTCGTTGGAAATTGAACTAAGAAATGCATAGTGGTGTTTTGAAATATTGTTATGTGAAATATAATTTTGAATGAGATATAAACCTCGTAGGTTACAAAATCCCGTAACCTTATTGCTGGTTTAGTAGGGCGAATTGATCTCCTTAGCGGAACTTCTTCTTCAATATTCCATCTTCTTTAATATTTTCGTTTTCTTCTTCCTCGGCTCCACTTTGAGGAGTGTTGTCATCTTCGTCTTCATTTTCTTCTTCTTCATTTCCTACAACTCTTGACTCCACAATTTGATTAGTGGTATAGGAATGACAAAATCATTTGCAGGTATATGATTGTCAAGCTTATTTTTATTTTCTTTAAAATATGGCTCATTTAAAAAAAAGTTACATCTCTTGAAATATATAATTTACTATTTACAGGATCATAACATTTATAACCCTTTTTTTGAGATGAATATCCTAGAAAAATAGTTTAATAGAAGTATGAACTAGTTTATCTCGTTTATTTTGATGTACATAACATGTACATCCAAATACTCGTAAATGATTTATATTTATTTTTCTTTGGTAAATGATTTCTAGTGGACTTTTTTTGTTTAGAACAATACTTGGCAATCTATTTATCAAATAAGTTGCGGTGAGAACGGCATCCGACCAATAAATTTTTGGAACATTATTTTGAAACATAAGTGCTTTTGTCATTTTAAGTAAATGACGATTTTTTCTTTCGGAAACTCCGTTTTGTTGTTCAAGGGCGCAGAAAGTTGCACAACAGTGGAAGGTGTGTGCATGCGTTAAATGTCTCAGGGTTCAATGCTCTCAGTTTTCAAGACATGGAGGAGAACATCGAATTTGAAACATTTACTTCTTTCTACAATTCCTTCGGTTCACCCTCGACAAACCTACTGTTCATAATCAGTCTATCGAGAGAGTTTATTAATTGTGGGGACGTTTAACTCCTAGCGGGCGCAAGCCCCCGCTATTGATTACATTAGATGACCCTTCCAAGCCATACTGAACACCTTGTCCATTCCAGAATTTGTGCCTATTTGTCGTGAATTGAATAATGGGGCTAAAAAGGGGACTCATGTATTGACCTTGGTTTTGATTTGGTTTTCTTGGTTTGGATATGTGTGTGTGTGTGTGATTTCATATTAAATAACATTTATTATATTTTAAAATAGGAATTTGGATATTTGAGAAGTGAATATACACTATTTGTTTATATTTAATTTATGACATGTTTACATTTTCATTAATTAATTACATTTTATTAAGCAATAAAATCATTTAGTTTTGACGAAAGGGTATTTTGGTCATTTTAGAATTTGGCTGATGTTTGAACATGCTTAATTTTGATTTAGAAATATGGAGAATTCAATTTGGGTTCATTTGGAGGTGGTTTGAGTCAATTTGGACTTAAGATGAAAAAGTTATGCTTTAAGAGAGTTGAAAAGGACCTATTTGTAAATATTTATATTTCCCCAGGGACCTATTCACAAGACTAAGAAGACATGAAAATGTAATACGAGTTTTAGATGGGGTTTACATGAGAAATTGAGCTTTTGGGGCTTATTTAAGAGAGTTTTAGGGAGCTAAGGACCTTTCTGTAATTTTGTAGGGACTTATTACAAAATAAAGTTTATAAGAGGGACTTCTTTGTAAAAATGGTTTGATTTTATGATTTTATTTATCATTTGGGCTTTGAGATTCGTGTGTTGAGCTTTAAAATTAGTACTGGTCTTTTGGGCCTTTGGATATAACTTTAAGATTCGGTTATTGGTTTTTTGTTTTAAGTCGGCCTATTAACAGGTGGGCCCCATAAGGCAGAAGCCTTTTAATCGTCGGATTTAGGCTTTGCTTTAGGATTTGCGGGTATCATTCAAACTTCATTTTGGCGCTTTAATCGGACGTTTCGGATTTGCTTCAAGAATCGTGCATCTTGGATATGGTATGAGATTGAACCCTAGGCTGGGGTTTTGATCTCCGGTCTGGGGGTTCGAGCTCCGGCATGCTCCGGCCACGGCTAAGACGGAGGAAGACACGCCTGTGGTCGCCTCAGCTTCCTGAACCGGGTTCACCTTTTGTCGGTGGCCGTTACCCTCGGAGATGTCGGTCTCAGTTGAGGCAAGGGTTAATACCCGATTTGAATTTTGATCCAATTTTGATGTATGATTTTAGTGATTTCTTGTGATTAATCGATTATTTATCATTGCTCTGTCACATAAGAACTAATGAAAGAGTTAATTTTGGGTTTAATTAAGCATTGGATAAAATTGTTATATGTATCATATAAATTACATCATGTGATAAACTTATATAACCATACTGTAAATTGTTACATGAATCTTGTGAAATCAATGTATTCATACTGTAAATTGTTACATATATCCTACATAACTTACATAACCTATAAAACTATTGCATGAATCTTGTGAAATGATGCATATATCCTATAAAACTGTTAAAGTTAATAAAATTACCTGTGTGAAATTCATAGGGTTCTCAGTTATTAAATTGTAGACAAACCGCAACACAAAAATTGCATAATCCATTGAATGTTCTCCCTGCTGAGGGCACCTCTCATGAATAATGCCAATATCTTTCCAAGCTGGGTTAGCTGAAAGAAAAAAAGATATCAACAAATTTCAGACACACTTCAAGTCATAATCCTGTAAATTAAGTGCATAAAACCTGTAAATTAACTGAAACTTTTTAAATAAAACACTCACTCAAGGCAAGGAACTCTCTCAGCCATTTAATCGTGTACCAATGGTATTCCATATATGCACTATCTCCACCAGATGAGGTGTAGTAATGCATCCTCACAGTAGGAACATCCACCGCAACAAGCACCCAATGCTTTTTCTTACATATTGGAACGAACAACCATCGAATGGTGTCAAATTGAGGGCCAAACAACTCCGAAATGGCCCCAAGTGCTGCTCTTTCATCATAATCATGCATTAGAATCTGCAATAGACAAAAAACACAAACATTAAAATATTAGTGAAGTATTTGAAAATTTGAAGTCTGAAAATTAAATTCATAATATACAAAAGTACATAATAACTTACGGATAAATATGGTGAAATGAAGAACCATGGTGCCCTCACGGGAGTCTCGTATTGCATCAAATGAAGGACCACCTCAACGAGCTGGAAAATTAATCCATAATATGTAAAATAAATTTAACTGTTGTAAGCTATAAATAAGTAGATCATGTTAAATATTTTACACTTAATAACATCTGAAAAAGCTGCATAACTGTTGTATCCTACATAACTTATATATCCTATAAACTATTGCATGAATCTTGTGAAATAACTTATATATCATGTAAACTAATACTGCATGACTAATATATTATGTAATAAACTGCATGAATACTGTAAACTTAGTTAATAAATACTGGAATTTTGAACTAGTACAACTGTTAAACAGATCCTGTAAACTTATTAACCAAAGTGAATACTGTAAACTGTGACACATATCCTGTAAAATTGTTATATGTATCGTATAAATTGAATCCTGTTATCAATTGCATCCATACTGTAAATTGTTATATATATATATATATATATATATATATATATATATATCCTACATAAATGATATATCCTATAAAACTATTGCATGAATCTTGTGAAATAAGGCATATATCCTATAAAACTGTTAAAGCATTTTAACAAGCTGCAAATTCAATCCATGATATGAAAAATAAATATAATGAAATTATTGCATGAAACCTGTAAAATAACAGAAAAATACTCTAAAACTATTAAGTAAAAATGGCGTTTGTCACTTCATAACCCTCTGGTGCACGCTATTTGGATGAGTGAGAAGTTTCATTGCTAGAACCACACGTTCTTTCGAGATATCATCCTACAAAAATAAATAAATAAATAAATAAACAAGGTTATAAATTTGAGTAACCATTAGCAGATGCAAACTATAAAAAACATATGTGAACTACAAGACTTCAATACTGTAAAATTAGCAGTTGCAACCTATAAAATTTTAAATCAGTACAACACTGCATATATCCTGTAAACTAAAGTGAATACTGTAACCAAAGTGAATCATAGTAAAAACTGTCTAATACATAACATTTACACCTGACTAATACATCATGTAATAAACTGCATCAATACTGTAAACTTACTAGATAAATACTGAAATTTTATTAACTGTTATACACTGTCTAGTGCAGTTTATCAGTATAACTGTTAAACAGATCCTGTAACTATGATTAACCAAAGTGAATACTGTAAACTGTTGCACATATCCTGTAAAATTGTTATATGTATCCTGTAAAATTAGCATATGCTAATTTTATAGTTTGCATCTGCTATTTTTACAGTATTTAAGTCTTATTTTACATGATATAGATCCATATATAAATATTAATAATTGTTATATGTATCATGTAAAATTGTTATATGTATCCTGTAAAATTGCACATATCCTGTAAACTAAAGTGAATACTGTAACCAAAGTGAATCATAGTAAAAACTGTCTAATACATAACCTTTACACCTGACTAATACATCATGTAATAAACTGCATCAATACTGTAAACTTACTAGATAAATACTGGAATTTTATTAACTGTTATACACTGTCTAATGCAGTTTATCAGTACAACTGTTAAACAGATCCTGTAACTATGTTTAACCAAAGTGAATAATGTAAACTGTTGCACATATCCTGTAGAATTGTCATATGTATCCTATAAATTGCATCATGTTATAAACTGCATTCATACTGTAAATTGTTACATATATCCTACATAACTTACATATCTTATAAAAATATTGCATGAATCTTGTGTAATAACTCATATATCCTATAAAAATATTGCATATATGCTATAAGCTATTGCATATATATTCTGAAAAAATATTAAACAGATTCTGTAAAATAAAGAAAAGAAATACAACACATAGATCATGAAAAATGTTAAACAGATCCTTACCGCTCCTTAGGATCGCCTTGAAAAGGCTTGGATCCATGACTCCTTCGAGTTCATATCGCCTCTCAAAGATCGTCTCCTCCTATCTCTTTCAGATCGCCTCTCTCTGATCTCTCTCCTCCAGGTCGTCACAAGATGGATACCGTAAAACCACAAGATGCATACTGTAAAACCACAAGGTGAATACTGTAAAGCAACAAGGTTAATACTCCAGATCGCCTCTCTCTCATCTCTCTTCTCCAAATCGCCTCTCTCAGATCATCTCCTCTTATATCCTCCATATCGCCTCTCTCATCTCTCCTTTAGATCGCCTCTCTCTCATCTCTCTCCTCCAGATCGCCTCTCTTAGATCGTGTCTTCATATCTCCGTAGTCAGAGCAGCGGCTAGGCCGGTGCCAGAGGAAGAGAAGAGAACGAGAGAGAGAGAAGGGAACAGAGAAGAGAGAGATCAGAACGAGGGAGACTGCAGCGGCAGCTGTGGAGTCTCCGGTGCGAACACAACAGCGACGGCGCGAGGATCTCGCCGTGGGAAGGTTGATTGGGGTCGGAGAAGTAGTCATTCATTTTTTTTCTTAAGCTTTTCTGATGGTTTTCAAAATAGAGAGATGGGATGGAAAATTTATAAAAAATGTCGTACTGTATTTAAAGTTTGTTAAAAAGTGGATAAGACAAATTGTGGGTAAAAACTGAGGACAAAGGCGTGGGTAAGGAAACCTTTTCTTATATTATACTAAAAATTAAAGATTATAAAATCCAAACTGTTCTTTTAACTTCGCACGGGCAAAGCATACCTAGATTGAGTTTGGCTCGTCTCGAATTAATCTGGATCGTTCGTTTATTTAAATCGCACCTCATACCTTGGGGGACACGGACTCCAAAAGGAGGACATCAGAAGTTCAGAACAGTTTTTTTTTTGAGAAACCTGACAGAGGCTGTCAGTTACAATAAACCAGAAAAAATAAAAAGAAAACAGAAAAATAAACTACATAAACACTCACACAATCCTCACACACTTTCAACATTTCCTAACAGTTTTGCATCCTGCAACACGAATTCCTCAACCACCTTCACTGGAAGTTCTTTTCCTTCAAAAATCTTTGTATTCCTTTGCTTCCATATCGACCAACAAGTTGATGTGAAGTATACCGACCACTGTTTTTTCCCCATTCCCGAACATGCCGCATTCATCATCGAACTGTTCCAAGTATCATGTACTGTTTCAAGTGCTGTCATGAGACGCACTCCTAAAATGGATTCCAACCTATCCCACAAGTGAACTGCCTTTGGACACTTAAAAAACAAGTGCAAAATGGATTCCACTTCCCTTAATCCACATGTCTCGCAGTTTGGTGAACAGCTGAACCCCCTTCTCACCATCATCTCATGAGTGAGCAATCTGTCCTTCAATAGGAGATAGATAAAGATGCGTACCGTTGGTGGGACTTTATATCTCCATATGTAAGCATGCTGCCACGCTATCATACCACCTCCGGCCAATATAGAGTAGATAGACTTAGCCGAGTAGTGACCGTTAGATTCCCATCGCCATAGAATCTGATCGGTACCATTTATCCCTTGACATGACCCCGTGAAGAGCTTGTATATCGAAAACTGTGTGTCCCAGAAAAAAGAGCCTATTCTTATCCAACGTGCAGCCCCTTCTAAATTACCTGGTTTCTGTTTTAGAGTTATAATTTTCTCCGACCAAAGGCAATTCAAATTTGTACACAACCTCCACCACCATCTCAAAAGTAGCGAAATATTTCTCCACCTCAAGTTGCTGACTCCCATACCACCCCACTCTTTCGGCAAACAAACCGTGTCCCAATTAATCAAAGAGATACCCACTTTATGATTCTCATTCTTACTCCATAGAAAACGCCTCCTAATTTTGTCCAATCTATTAATAACCCACTTAGGCAACTCAAAGCAAGCCATGTAATAAATAGGAATTGAAGAGAGAACCGAGTTCACAAGTTGCAACCTACCACCTCTTGAAATCAATTTACCTTTCCACCCTGCCAACTTGCTTTCAAATCGTTGTATTAACGGCATGAAAAGGTCCTTTGTTGGTCTTCGTACTGTCAGTGGCATTCCCAAATATGTCGTTGGAAAATTTGAGCGGCGACAACCCAAAATCAGATTTGCCCTATTGCATTCTTCCTCTTGCAAATTAATCGGGATCCACAAACTTTTATCATAGTTAATGTGTAATCCAGAGATTGCCGTGAACATCCTTAAAATGATCTTGAGTGAGATCAAGGTCTCTTCGTCCGCATTGGCAATGATAGCTGTGTCATCTGCGTATTGTAAGGCAATTACAGCTTCCCTCAACCTGTAAGATAAAATGTTAGATAAATTTTGATTTAATTTACCTATCATCATTTGTAGGACATCCACCGCCACATTAAAAAGCATTGGGGACAGCGGGTCCCCTTGCCTCAGCCCTCTTTTGTGACCAAAATATTCTGACATTTCATCATTTACCAACACTCTTGATGTGGCCGATTCCAGCAGATTTCGAATCCAACTTAACCACTTTGGCGGGAATCCCCTTGCCTTCATTACATTCAACAAAAAATCCCAGCTTACCGAATCAAAAGCTTTTGCAAAATCAATTTTAATAAAAACTGCTCTTCTTTTTTAATTTGACAAATGGTGAATGATTTCACGTGTAGTGTTAAAATTTTCAGCAATTTGTCGCCCCTTGATGAAAGCCATCTGGTTCGGCGAAATGAGATTAGCAAGCTTATGACCAAGTCTGTTTGCTAACAGTTTTGATAGAATTTTTGGGAGTAAATTAATAACACTAATCGGCCGAAAATCCCCAACTCCCTCTGACATCTCCTTTTTCGGTATCATTACCAAATTGGCTCTATTTATTCCCTTCAACTCCAAATTATTTGTGTAAAATTTCTGAACCATAGCAACCACCAACTCTTTCATTTCCTGCCAGAAAGTTTGCACAAACTCATTTGGAATTCCATCCGGTCCCGAAGCCTTATTTCGTGCTAATTGTTTAATAGCATAAGAAATCTCAATTTCGGTGAAACAATCATCCAAGTTTTGGAGTTCATTATCCACTATATATAAGGCATTCGGTTGAAAAGCCAGGGTTTCATTTTCGGTACCTAACAAACTGATCATGTGCGAACGAAAAGCACAACAAATATGTTTTGGATCTGTAATTTCAGCACCCTCAAAAATCAGTTTTAAAACCCGGTTTTTATGCTTCCTAGATGAGGCAAAAGCATGAAAGAAACGAGTGTTTTTATCTCCATTTGCTAACCAATTACATCGGGACCTTTGCTTCCATCGGATCTCCGATATGCAAGCAAGTTTGAATGCCCTTTCCCGTACCAAAATTCTGAACCGAAATTCATAATCCTCTAAAATCCTTCTTTCCTCTATTCGATCAAAAAATGAAATTGTCTTTTTACAAAACTGCAATTGTTTTTCCAAATCAGAAAAATTGTTGCAATGCCATTCACGCAGATTAGAATGAGTTTGAGATACCTTTGCTTTGAAATCTGGAATTAGGTCTTGTCTCATCGAAGACGACCATATTTTCTTGATTATTTCACGACTTGCTGAATTCTTCAGCCAAAAAAGCTCCAGCCGGCATGGTTTTTTCGACAGTTGTTGTTTTGAGCAAGACAACAGTAAAGGAGAATGATCGGACACCGTCATCTCAAGAGCCTCCAATGAGACAAGCGGGAATTGAGATGAAATTTCGGTTGAAATGAAGATCCTGTCTAACCTTGAAAGAGAAGGTTGCGGCCGTTTGCTAGAGTAAGTGTACTCCCTATTTTTCAGCTCCACATCCACCATTTCAATGTCTCTAATCACATCATTGAACGAGCACATGAGTGAGAGACCCCGCATGTCTCCCGACCTATCGATTAGCCATCTCACCAAATTAAAATCACCCCCCAACACCCATGGAGCTTGAACCAATTTGTACACCTCTGTAATCTCTCTTAAGAAACCCGGTTTTTTCGCATCCTCTGTTGGGCCATAAACATTTGTGAACAGCACCTTAATCCCTGTTTGACTTTGCCTAAGCAAAGCTGAACATGAGTGTGAGGTAGACCAAGATGAGATAAGTTCATAATTTCGCTTCCATGAAATTAGACACCCTCCTGAGCTATTTATAGCACTAATTGCCACACAATTCCTCTCAAAAAAAGTTGGCAACACCCTCGAATAAAAATTAGGATCTAATCCATTCCATTTTGTTTCTTGTAACATACATACATCACAACGAGATTTCCTTATTACATCACACACAACATTGCATTTATCTAAATTCCCTAATCCCCGACAATTCCACGATAAAACCTTAAATCTTTTTATTTCCGTATTCATTTTAAAAAAACTGGAAAAAAACAGCACAAAAAGAAACAACAACAGAGACTTGGGAATCAGTTCACATCCTCCAAGTGCATCTCTTCCTCTGCCTCAAAACGTGCCAATGCCTCCTCATCTGATTGGTCTAATTCAAAGCGTGACAGTGCTTCTTCCATGTCAGAATCGAGTTCAGGAATATCCTTTGTCTCTTCTTCCATTTTCTTCTGTGTTTCTATTCTCTTGACATTGTCTACATCTATTATTGCTTGAACCTCATCCGTTTTGAAGCCACAACCTTTTGCAAGATTATCCATGTGGTGATGATTAACCCTCACTTCGAAATATCCTTCAGGATTGAGCTGGATCTGAGCCCGCTTTGGTGGCTTGTTGTTCAAAGGTAATGGAACCCGCTTCGTCTGGCCTGCTGGTTTGAGCGGTTTTAAAGTAGATCCTGCTGTTATTCGTTTAAATTTCTGAATGGGCCTAGCAGCCCTACTCGGCCCAGGATCTTGTGCACTTGAAATCTTTTTTTTCTTAGCCATGAACTTGAATTCCTTGAGTGTAACAGCCGTGCTTGAATTCTGAGAAACAGATTGGCCACCTACCTTATTAGCATCAGCTTCCTTATTTGCCTTAATGCTGTCCAAATTTGAATTCCTCTCAATCCGTGGATGCTGCAAAATTTCCTTCCCCCTTTGCATGGGAACATTAACTGCTGCATTAAATGTGCCTTCTCCATTAATGCACTGAATCTCCTTTGGAAAATGCAACCCATCATTCTCGGACATGTTTTTGGAAACCTCATCACGCCGCATCAGCCTTGGGGACGCCTCTGGTCCAGGTTTTAAAACTGTTGCATTAATTTTTGCACCCTTCTGAGATTCGTTATTAGCTGTGTCATCTATTTCTTCGTGTGGCATGTTATGATTGCCTTGAAAATCATCCATTTCACCAAGTACTTCCAAGTTATGATTTCCCGTCTGCATGCCAGGTGTGCAGCTGACACGGGAAACCTTAGATCTTTCCTCCTTTGAATTATTTGAGGTAGATCCTTTGTGAAAAGATAGCTTATGGTGGCTGTGGCCGTGCTGATGTTGTCTGAATGTAGCATGTTTTGTTTGTGGGTACATCTGACCCGCTTCACCAATTGAGAGATCTTTTCCATTAACCTTAAGCCGCTGTACTTCCTGGTGGTGTACCACCTGCTCCGGTGGTGATGCGAACTGCCGGTATTCTGGCGGTAACTCGTTAGGATGCTTCCCCTTGCATAATTCTCGAAGCATTGCCTTGCTCATGGGAATAAACTCATCTTCATTATGAGTAGATTCGTTAGAGGAATTTCTTGGAATATCAAACGAGGGGCCTTTGAATTTTTCCGGCCGTGGTGGGAAGTCTTCCGCCTTGTATAGGATAGATCTTTTCCATATGATTGGTCTCACAGCCACCGTAAATTCCATTCCTCATATATGCATGGCAATTGTTTGAGGGATTTTTGCTAGATCGTCGGTTCCAACTGCTACCATCCATGATTTAACGCTATTAGTAACTTCTTGCTCAAGTGAACCCAAATACACACCAAATTGACTCACGGCCTTGATTACATTTCTTTCTCTCCACAGGAGAACATGAACACCAATTAGTTCTAGTAAAATTTTAAATCTTGGCACGACAATTGTCGCTTCATCCAGTGGAGTCCAAACTTGAAAACTGAGTCCCTCCTCCCAAGCTTCGGCTGGAGTGGCTCTTATGAAGGTTTGCGCATCAACTCTATCCGGTAAACGGATTAGGAAACTTGTTCCCAGCAAAGCGCTCACTTGAATCTCAGATTTTTCCACCAATCCCGTCCTTACAGCATAATCAGCTATGTTTTCCACCGACAGATCCCATTGGAAACCCATATTGTGAACCACCACTGAATTTAAAAAGTTTCTCTAATTCCAAAAAATAATCATCATCTCTTTCAACAAAGCAGTGAACTTTCTGTGGTCTTCCTTCCGGCATGAGAGGTGGAGGATATGGCCGAGGGTCTGCCAATAGTTCCTCAAACCCCGGCTCACACTTAGTAACCTCAAGAGGAATTTCAGCAGCAACCGGTTTGACCTGTTTGGTGCAATTCGATCCAATATGGCCGTATTCCCAACACTTTCCACATCTTCGTTGGTTACGGCAGTTTGCAACCGAGTGGCCCGTACGACAGCATTTGAAGCAGCGGCCTCGCCACTCGGGGTATTGTGAGGAAGGTGGAAACCTCAGTTCGGTTGGGCTATGAGGAGATACATGGTAATAGGTATTCTTTGGTGTTACCGGGGAATTTGGGCGGCTGTTGGGTGCTAGGTTGGGGTGGTTTGCACGAGGTGAGGATGGGTTACTTGTTGGATGCACCGCCTGCGCATAGGAGGGTCGCCAATAGTAGGGAACATACGGTTTCAGCGTGTTGGGTTGGGGAGGGTAGCGCTGTCTTCGTTGCACTGTCTCCCATCCTCCATTGGGGTTTGCCATCTTCTTTCTTGAGGGAGCCGCCTTTCTCGCAAATGCCTGAGTTGGAATAGCCTGGGGAGGGATCGCCTGGGAGGTCGCCTTCTGGGGTGCTCTTCTCATTTTTTCTCAAGTTCAGAACAGTTGAGAAATCAAATGGAGAAATGGTTCTGGATTTGATCTCTCCTAAAGAGAGAGAGAGAGATCTATCACCCACAGCTTCCTCCTTGCCTTCAGGTCCATATGTTTCCTTACAGATGAACATCAGAATGTACTTTTCATTTTTGTTCATAAAATCATTTTCCGCAGAAATCAGGTCCCAGTAACCATTGAATTAGGCTGAGATAATGTTATTTACGTATACTCTGATGTACTACGGAAAGCAAATTTAATTGGTAGTGCCAGTTATTGACTTCTCAGTATATTCATGCTTTAGATTTCTAGTTAAAATCAATTACTTTAACATGCAGTGCAAAATAGTTGATATTGGTAGGTGGCCTAAGTAGAGGGAAATTGAATTTTTGTACCTAGATCTTTACCATCTTATTTATGCATTTTGAATCAAATTTAGGAATTCATTTGTTGAAATCATTAGGCCTGAATATAAAAAGTAGGAGGGATAAGAAATCTCCTTCCCTTAACCCCCTCTTTTTTTTTTTTTTTTTTTTTGTTCTTTGATTTATGCATCCAATTATTATATTATAGTATTTTTATTTCTGTTACTCCATTATAGTAGTAGCTAACTTGAAAGCTAAAACAACTGAAATAATCGAACCTATCTATTCTTTAGTGGTATTCATAAAATTGTGCTTCATATTGTTCATTGCTTCTTTCTCTAAATATTGAAAATCAATTGGATCAAAGTTTTAGATGCTAATTACCCTTATGATTCTTCCAAAATTCCCAGCTACAGTACTTTTTAAGTCGACTACACTGTAGATCACTCAACTTATTAACTAGCTGAGAGCAATCAATGAATTCTTCAACTATTGAGCGTAAAATTATGAAACAGACCACATAAAGAAGGTCGACCACAAAGTGAGTGCGACCGAAGCAAGGGCATAAAGCCATATCAAAATAACTGAGCATTCTGTTTCACCAGCTCCAAATAGTTGTGTCATGGTGCCTGCCAATAAAATTTAGCAAAACTGAGCCAATTAGGAAAATTATTCAACTAGTAAGAATAAATTATCTAAAATAAATTACCTGAGGATAACTACTTATTTGGTTACTAGTGCTTAATTTTTTTGCATGTTCAATCAGCCAGAAACTTAAGTGCATAATTTAAAGACTAATAGGCAACATGGTTACTAAAATATCCTTTTTTTTAGATAATATGATTAGAAACAGTTGGTGGATAATCAGTGTGTACCGATATTCATTGCTGGGGGAACTGCATACTGCAATAGAAGAACAAATTGGTATAGTGGATCTGGATGAACCAGGCCTAGGCGCACCGCACCTTTTACTATTACTACACCCAACAAGGGTAGGATTACATAGCGCACCAATATAACTCCTGCAATAATCCAGCCACTTATGCTTGATCTTCTTATTCCTGGACAGATTATTATTCAAACAAGTCAATTATTTATTTTACATTATAATTTCTTGTTTAACGTAAGTTACGTAACCAAGGGTTTGGAGAGCGAAGGTGAAGATGAGGAACCTCTGAGCAGATTTCCTCCCATGATAAGAGTCAAAGAAGGAATTGCTCCATCACTGGATTACAAAACAAGGTGAAAAACAACATTAAAATTTTAATTTAGCTGGGTTTAAATAATGAAAAGGTACAAAAAATAGTGCCATAGCTGATTTACCCTAACAACGTAGCTGATTCTTGAATCATGCGAAGAGGAGCACCTTCCCCTATCATTGCTTTTCGGACTGGAGAAATTAATCCAATAGCAAAACCAACAATCTAAAAACAATTGAGAGGTCAGTACTGAGAAAAGTTCTTTGGCTCTCCTTGTTCCAAAAGTTAACTTGTGAGCATATTACCACTCCAATTGTGGAAGGCGCTAGCAGTTTCTTTAAGTCTATTGATTTACAAACTGATGAGACGACTTCTCTTGTTTTTTTCCATACTGAAACCTACAAAAGGATTTCCAACCTTAGCAATGAACAAGGGGAACTAACAAGCACAGCATTGTTTGATGTGAATGCTCACAATTGATAAAAATTCTCACACAGCCAGATTGCATACACAACAAAGGTTAAAAGATGTTTTTTTGTCAAAATCATAAAGAAAATGATATAACATGGGTAAAATGAATGAACCTTTATCTCAGATGATGACGATGGTGACTCTGCATCAGGTGTAGGTATAACAGTATACACTGCATTAATCAATCTATCAGTTTCCCCTAAAATTGGATGACCTTCTGATTGCATGTGATCATTTTTATTATTTTCTTCTGTGTCTTTTGAAGATATTCTAACAATGTTGTACACAATTGACCACAAAAAGATTGCACCTAGCTACAGAAAAAGATAAATACGTAATTATCAAACACATGCATTTTTGGCATAAAAAGGGAAAATAAAAAAGCAACTTGCAATTTTGTCAAAAGAAAGATTGCATCAGCTATTTTCTGGAAACAATTTAAATGAAGAATAAATAACTTTCACTTGGTTTGTATACAGTGCTCAGTATACTCACAGCCTTAGAGAGAGAGGCATATCCCAGTCCGTATGTTCGGCACACATTATGATCTCCAAAGGGGCTTCCTTGTTCCTTGCATATGGATGGGATTATAATCAGAAGTAGATTCCCTAAATTACCTGTTCATTTGTTTTCTGCAAGTTTATTCTGAGGAATAACATCAATTAGCATGTTTAATTCAACATGCTTGATTAATTGTAAACTAGGCAGATACAGGATTAAATTACCAGCAGCACAACAACCAAAAATTAGACCTCTGAGTTTCTTGGGGGGTCGTGTTATTTGAATAACAGCCCATCCGAGAATTGAACCAAGGACAAATGTCAAAAGCACATTTACTGGCATGAACCACCTGCTCATTTGACAACATTTACATTGTTAAATGGT
This sequence comes from Carex parvula, assembly GCA_025461045.1. Lineage (NCBI taxonomy): Eukaryota > Viridiplantae > Streptophyta > Magnoliopsida > Poales > Cyperaceae > Carex > Carex parvula. The sequence goes on from JAJGRW010000724.1 coordinate 617,979, forward strand.
TATATTTCCTTTTTTTTTTTCAGAATAGTAGGATTGAAAGACTGATTTGGGACTAACAAAAGGGCCATGCTTTCCATGGTGATTGTCTTCGATAAATTGGTCGCAACAAGTGCGGGATTAAACACGTAAAACACCACCTGCGCAGGAAATTGTTTTTCTTGGTCAATATAAAAGACTTGTTTTATTTCAGCAAAAAATAATAATAAATTGTATTAGCCATTAAAAAAAGAAAAGACTGAGAAGAAATTAACCTACATTGTTGAGATGCTTGCTGCATTCTTTGCTCAGAATCCCAATGCTATCTATCGCAAGAAATGACCCGACACCAGTCACCATTAACACGTTAAGCACCGGCATCGATGCCGTAACAAATAGTTGAAGTAAACCCATTAATTTTTACTACTGCACTTCTCTCTGAAAGCTAGTGAAGAACAAAGTTTCTGCATCCAAAACAAAAATAACTCGGTCGCTAAAGCAAGTGTAAGAAATGGGTTTAATTTGTTTTGGACAGTATGATAATCTGTGGTTAATTTGTTTTCTGAATGCATTTGAATGTAATTTAGTCAGTATTGCATCTCATGAGGTGCATACTAGTTGTTTGATGCAATGCCTACAAGAGATAATATATGCGTCTGTGGGTGTCAGAAGGAAGAAAGGAAAAAGAGAAGGAAAACCAAACCAATTGTATAATAAAAATTCATTTAAATTTTGATAGAACAAATAAACTGACTTCGGAAGTAAAGATCCTTATCTAGCTAACAACCTAACATTCTGGTCTCAATAACTATTGATTTGATTGAAACCAAATGCCTATTTTCTCTTAATTCGAAACAACAAAAATAGTACATAAAAATAAAAGAATACAATAAAACAAACAACCTTCTTTCTCCTTCAATGCACTAAACTTGTGGGGCTTTTCTTCAAAACTAACTGGTGGAGATGCGTGAGAAGGTTACTCTGTCTATCTGAAGAGAGCGAAATTTAGGAACGGGTCAGTGAAATGTGAATCCTCGAAGAGAGGCGTAGCGACAAAATATCCACTTCTGATTTCCTCCGAATTCAGATTCAGTGCAATACCTGACACGAATCTCAAGACAAACCTGTTAAACCGAACTCCCAAATTCTCATCACCAAATATCTCCCAAGTCTCAACTCACGGTCAAATTGCATAACAATTAGTATTTTAAATAGTTAGCTATCGCAATGCTAACTATTTAAAATACTAATTGTTATTTATAATTAGTATTTCAATACTGGTTTTTCCTGTTGCCATGTTAGAAGATGCCACACTGAGTTGGCAGATAAACTGGCAAGAATCGGCACAAGAGAAAGATGGAATCTCACCTGCTATACCCTTTACTGCTTTTTGATTCTTAGTTTTCTTATTGGCAGTATGTTTCTTTCCTGTTTTTTAGGCATATTGTTTCTGTTTTAGCTGAGCCATACGCTACCATACAGTATACTGTAATAGGATTTTCCTATGTAATGGCTGATTTTCTATAAATAAAAGTGCCCACGGGCTTCAAATTGCAAAAAAAAAAAAAAAAAAAAAAAAATAGTTAGCTATAGATAGCTTTCTCTTTTCATATCAAAAAAACTAAAATATCCTTCACAATTGTACAAACACAGCTACAACTGGTGGCCAAAAATGCTCGTAGCTCATGGCTCGATCGTGTAGCATCTGATTCGCTTCTTAATAGCTCGTTCGTTACTGGACCGAGCTGTTAACGAGCCAGCTCGCCACTAGTTCGGTTCAGAATTAACGAGTTCAAGCTAGGGCCTAACTTGCTCGCCAGCTCGGCTAGGCATCAATTTGTGAATTTGTATGATATTGTGTGTATTTTATACTGTCTAACTCGGTCCAGCTCGATCCAAAAAGTTTGTATAATTTATTTTCTTCTTAAAACAAGATCCAGCCAAACCTAACGAGCCTGCTCGTCAGCTCGTGAGCTAGCTCGGACTGGCTTGTCACGATTTCAAGCTGAGGTTTTAGGATGCCCTAGGTCCAGTTCGCTCGGCTGTAGCTCGGTCCAGAATTAACAAGCTGAGCTATGGCCTAGCTCGGACCGAGCCAGCTCGTTGCCACCCCTAGCTACAACCGCTATAGTTGACCTGTATTATCATTACAGTAAAAAAAATCGTATTTGGAATAACTAATAATTACACTTAATATAATTTTAATTATTTTTTTATTTTTAGAGCTAAGTCCAGGTTAAATATTTATACTTCGTAATTTTTATTTATACCATAATAAAAAAAAAAATAAACCAAAAACACTCTCATTGTGGGAGAATTTCACATCTACCCGGGCTGCCAAGCCAATCTGCAGCCCTATTCTTGGAGGGCCGCAGATTAGTTTGGCGGCCCTTCAAAAGCCCAAAAATACACTGTAATATTAAATATATTTATGTATTGAGTAGAACTAGGGTGTTCTTACGCTCACCAAGCCTCTTTGTGAGCTTAACTCAAAAATCCATTGAATTAGTTTCAAGCGACGCATCCAAACTGTTGAAACCGATCTACTTCACGAGTGATGAGTTTACATGTTAAGTTTTTAAATTTTCGAACTAATTAATATAAAGTCAAGCGGTCAAAAAATAATGAAAAATGAACACATTAAAATTAACTTATAAATTATCTTTTTTGACCGCTTGACTTTATACTAAATTAGTTTGAAAATTTATAAATTTGACATGTAAATGCATCACTCGTGAAGTAGATCAGTTTTGATGCATCGTTTGAAACCAATTCAATAGGTTTTTGAATTAAGCTCACAAAGGGACTTGATGAGCTTAAGAACACCCTAGTTCTAATTATTTTTAACTGCTCAGTTTTGCAGAGGAGAAACTAGTTATCTTTTATTAATTCTATATTACTTATACAATGTTAAAAATTAGAGTAGAACTAGGGTGTTCTTAAGCTCACCAAGTCTCTTTGTGAGTTTAATTCAAAAATCTATTGGATTGGCTTCAAACAACACATCTAAACCGTTGAAACCGATTTACTTCATGAGTGATGCATTTAATGTCAAATTTATAATTTTTCGAACTAGTTTAGTATAAAGTCAAGCGGTCAAAAAATAATAAAAAATGAACTCATTACAATTAAACTTATAAATCATCTTTTTTTTTACTGCTTGACTTTATACTAAATTAGTTTAAAAATTTAAAAATTTGACATATAAACGCATTACTCATGAAGTACATCAGTTTCAACAGTTTGGATGCGTCGTTTGAAGTCAATCCGATAGGTTTTTGAGTTAAGCTCACAAAGAGGCTTGGTGAGCTTAAGAACACCTTAGTTCTACTCTAAAAATTAATACCTTCTTTGTATGAGTACAATTTTTGTGTCTAAGATGATAGCTAGTTTATTTTTAAGTCTCGTAACAACTTGAGCAATAATTATGATTTAAAATTTTAGAGATAATTATTATCAATAGTTTTTAATAAATTAAAATAGACAATTTTTTTTTTAAGCTAAAATAAATATAATAAAGTATGCAGCCGCATGGAGAATATTTGAGAGACGAATTTATGGAGTTATTGGCCCGTTTATTATTGAGAGAGCACATCAACAGGTTCACTAATAGGGACCTGTTGTCAAAAAAAAAAAATATATATCAGGACGTCCAATTCAATAATTAAATGTACGTGTCCCTGTTGCCTTGCTTTAGTGAAATTATACCGAAATTTTTATTAATACCACTGTTAAAAAATAAATAAAACTACAAATTATGAGTTCATGTGCTCATGTGCTCATGTACAGTGCATTTTTACTTTATTAATACCACTGCTGCCTTACTTTATGTATTCATGCACATGTGCTCATGTACTTTCAAATTTTTACTTTATTAATACCACTGTTAAAAACTACAAATTATGGGTTCATGTGCTCATGAGCACATAACTTTAAATTCAATTTGAGTTACTTTCCAATTATTTTTTTTAAGGTAAAGCACTATCAGCACTTTAAATTTTCAAACCTTTAAATCTCAGTCTATAACCTATTTAAACCTATGATGTCTACCTATTTAAACTACTACGTTCAAGCGTTTAAACTTCTGATGTCGATCATATAATATCACGCATTTACTACCTCTGTCTATAACCGTTTGAAGTAGTTGTGTCAAATATTTAAATAGTTTCCATGTCAGATTTAAAATGTTGTAGACTGATGTTTAAAAACTTGAGAATTTAAAGTGCTCATGGGCTTTACTTTAAAAATAAATAAAAACAACGACTTGAAAAAAATTCAAAAATATTTCTTCATGGATCTCATTTGATGAGAAAATTGAGTAGAAAGCGTTTGTATTTTTAGATTCGCTAAAATTCATCACGGATCGTCCGAAAAATGGACGAGAATGATCATAAAGAAATTAAGTGTTTCTGTTAATTTTTTATGGACTAAAAGAAAAATTATTTATTTCAATACACTAAATTGAATTATGGATTAGTTTAGTGATTTTCATACAAAAAGAGAAAGAAAACGTTCATAATTAATTTTTTATAGACTCAAAAAAATTATACTTCTCTTTGTTGTTGATTTGTTTAGTCCTTTTTAAAATTTTCTAAACGGATCAAACCAAAATTAAATTGGTTTTCAAAATAGACCAATCGATTCATTTAATTAGAAAAACCGTATTATTTAATCCGAACGCTCTCGATTTGGTTTAAAACCTTTAATGCGGAACTGATTAACCCTCATAATCAGATCTAATATAGCTATTGGAGGATGCAGGGTAATCAAAGTGCTTTCCATTTTCTTTCTGGTTATATCTTATGAATTGAGATACGCTGAAATCTCCAACCCCGATTTCAGGATTCTGAAATTCCTCCTCTCCCTATCTCTCTCCTCTCTCCTTATCTCTCTCCTCTCTCTTCTTTCTCTCTCCTGAAGATTTCAGGAGAGAGAAAGAAGAGAGAGGAGGAGATTTCAGATCCTGAAAGCGGGGTGGGAATTTCAGCAGATTTGAACGCATATCTTATATACACACACGTCTGTGGTTATTTTCATGCGCCGAAATTTTTATTGTTACCATCAGAAAAATTCAAAATTAAATCAATACCATCCTGTTGGGCCCTTATCAATACTATCATCCTCGCTAACCCAGTTCGCGCACCAAATAGACTGGTGCGCGGACTGGATTGACGCACCAACCTCTTCTGCCTATTAAGGCACCAACTCAGTATTATTTTTATGTTGCGTATTTTAGATCGTTATTTTGATATTAGTTTTATGTTGCGTATATAGATATTATTTTCATATTACTTCTTATGTTGCGTATTTTAGATCTCATATCCCGCAATACATAATACATTAAAACATAAGAACACACCATAGATAAAACATAACACACAACGATACATATTCCGCAGTCATAGTATATTAAAACATAAAACACAATACATAAAATATTACCGAAAGCCTTAACCTTAATACAAAATCGAAAGTTTGTACCATAATACATAACCGAAAACTCTAACCTTAATACATAAACAGAAAGTCCTAACCACGACATTATTGGGTACGGTTCCTAGCATCCCTTCTCCTTCTCGCATTCCTTTCGAGGGTAGCTCTGTTGGTCTGGTGACCCCTTGTCCTTCCTTCCAGTATATCCATCCACATTGGGATCCTGTTGTGTCTTCTCCGACCCAACTTCACTAACCGGTGCTCTGGCGTTAAGATATCCCCTTCGTGCGGCGACCAATCACCTTGATTGTCATACACGTGGAATTCTCCACTCTATGTGTCGATAAGCGTTTGAATGTTGTAATAGTAATTTACGAAGACATTTGGCTCGTAGTTCCTACATTTTTCACACATTTGTAAGTTTCATCATCCAAGATTATTATGAAATTTTAACACACATTCGTACCTTATTTTACACACTGCCATCACATGAACACATGGTATTCCGGTGAGCTGAGGCTTTTGGCAAGAGCATTGCACCTCATGGTCGTTCTGCACAATGACCTTGTACCTACAGTCTCGGGACGTGTACACCCATTTGCCTGCCTCTATGTTAAATGGGATTTTCTCGCCATGTGATGTCACCATGAATTCCCCGGATCTATTGAATGCAACCGCGGTCATTTTGTTAGTCTTCTGGATGTGCTTGTTCAGCTTCAAGTGCGTACGAGTGGAGAAAAGTTGACCCTCTTGTTGGCATTCCACGGCCTTCTCTCTTCTTTGAACGAACCATGTGACACACTTGTAAAATGTCTCCTCAATAATTGCAGCAACCGGTAACCTACGAGAATTACAATTTACAGTTAAAATAAAGATAACCTAAAATATTTCATTAATAGTAAACTATGGAAATTGTGAATAACAAACCTGCGAGAAGTTTTGAAGACATTGTTCAGCGATTCAGAACCATTGCTGGTCATTATTTCCTAACGACTCCCGTCGTCCATAGCTTGATAAACCTTCCATGGCTTAGCTGGTTCTTCCTCATCATTTTCATTATACTTGCCACATGTATCCAAGTATGTCGGCCAACCAGAATTTCGTCTTCCGATTGCATCAAGGCCATCTTGTAATCTTCTTCGCTTCTTCTTTTTAACCATCATCTTGAAGAATTTAGAAGCAACCTTATCCTGAGTGTGGTTTTCAAAATTCTCAAACACATGTTGAGAGCAGAACCGGTGGGCACACTGCCCGTTCTCCTCTGACCAACCCCAATCATCTTGAATGAACACTTTTTTATGCCCTTGTGCCGGTCAGAGACCACACACATGAACCTACAACTACCAATTACATTATCCCGCACCCACTTCATAAACCACCCCCAATTCTCAAACTCTTCGCTCTCTACCAATCCAAATGCTAGTGGGATTAACTGGTTCTCCGCATCATATCTGGTGACAATCAACAACTTGCCCTTGTATCTACCTGACAAGAAACAAGCATCGATACTGATGACGGGTCTGAGGTGACCTACTGCTTCTATACACGGTCCCCATGCCCATGCCAACCTCATAAAATACCGGTAATTTTCCTTTTCTGAAGGCTTGGAAACAACTTCATACACAGTTCTCGGATTTGCCCTTTTTATTGCCTCCAACAAAGGGACAATAAGCCCGTAAGACCCCTCCCAACTACCAAATGCCCGGGCAATCGCTAACTCTCTACCACGCCACAATTTGTTGTATTTTGGGACGATGCCCTCATACCTTTCAGCAACCAGGTCACTGATAGCTCTGATTCTAATATTAGTATTTTTTTCCAAAGAAAGTTTTATGCAGTTGGCGACCATAGAGGACGTCAATTGCACATGATCTGACCTGGATGCATCTGCGTGGCATGTGTGCGGTACCTCATTCTTCGTGATGGCCCAAGTATTACCAAAGCCTGTGGCCCTCGCAACCAATCCCCACTTGCACTTGTCGCTCTGGCACTTAAACCTCAACCTTGTTGTGTCGCTGTGTGTTTGTTTGATCTCGATATTTTTCAAAATGTGCTAGTGGTGGATTTTTTCTTTCATTTGATCCTTGTCGTTGTACGTCATCCCCTCAGAAACCATTGTTCTTTCTCCAACCTAATTGAAAATTCAAAAAATTTAAATTATTAAATTTTCAAAGAAATAAAAAATTCATATAAGTTTAAAAACGAACCTCTGAACCCGCAAAAAAAATGTGGTCAGCCTCTTCAAACCCGGAAGTGTCATGAAAAACTGGAAACGGGTGTCTCTCTCCACGACCTGATATCGGCCACTTTCGCATACCCAGCACGGGACGATTGTCTTCCTCGTCACTTTGATCTACTGTCTGCCCACAGTCGTCACTAGCATCCCAATTTTCCTCTGCCTCCCGTTCTTCAGGATCCTCGTCTGCATTGTCAGTATAATAACGTGATTCTGGGGTTTCAGATCGATTTCCGGCTAGAGCTGGAGGATGGAACCCGAGATCGGCCTCGACTAGGACCAGCCCCCGTGGATGGGGAGCGACTAGGACCAGCCCCCGTGGATGGGGACCGACTAGGACCAGCCCCCGTGGATGGGGACCGACTAGGACCAGCCCCCGTGGATGGGGACCGACTAGTACCAGCCCCAGTGGATGGGGACCGACTAGTACCCGCTAAATTTAGGGCCCGAGTAGGACCCGTCACTGAATGATCCATGCCCCGACTAGGGTTCTGTCTACGGTTTTGTCTACGGTTCTGTCTGGGGTTGGCAACCACATATAACTCTAGGAACTTGAAAGGTGTTGTCAAATTCAATGTCATTTGGGTATACAACCCCCAACTGCTATCGTCTAGTACAGGGAGCTGTTGGAACCATGTTTGGTTGCCTTGGCCAATATTAATCCTGGCGGAAATTACCAGTTCGTAATAATTCGGGTCAATACCAAGTTCCTGGTACACTTCCCTAGTTATACCGCTGAAATCTAAATCCGGGCCGATATTGAACATTTTCTGGGGTTGGGTACTGTAATAAGCACCATTGGGCCCTTGTAATACTTCACCACCAAATAACAAGCAATTCCAATCATAATTACCTGAATTACAGAACAAACCTAACATTTAATAAATTTACAAAAACTAAAAATAATTAAAAAAATTAAAAAAATATAAAGGACTAGAGTGAAAAAAACTTACTCTTTGGTCTTTGCAAGAATTTTCTTTGCTGCCTGCTACCTTGCGTCGAATGGAATGAGCACAGTTACCTGAGGTGGTGCCTTAATAGGCAGAAGAGGTTGGTGCGCCAACCCAGTCCGCGCACCAGCCTATTTGGTGCGCGAACTGGGTTAGCGAGGGTGGTAGTATTGATAAGGGCCCAGCAGGTGTGGTATTGATTTAATTCCGATTTTTTCTGATGGTAACAATAAAAATTTCGGTTTCATGCATGTTACATAAATAATTATTTCCAAAATCAATTTTGATCTTTTAAATATGTAAAAGATGTTTCATTGTGACCTCGGAATTGTAATTTTATATTTTAATATAACCGTTGTACTAATGTCATGGAAAAGCCTTTTGACTTAATTCGCTTTTGCTAGCAGGTATATAATAATAAGTTTGGAATTAGAAAATAATTAAGTGACATTCAAATTCGTAATTTAAGTATGCTGCGGGTATAATTTTGAGTTTTTTTTTTGAAAATGCAAATAATCTACCAAATATATATATGCAAATAATCTACCAAATATATGAATTAATTATATATATGCAAACAATAGTTGTTAGGAGATGTGTTAAAAGCAAATAAACGTTGTGAAAGTATTATCCTTTTTATTTTTCATAATGCAAATAATCTACCAAATACTAATATATATGTATTGGAAGTAAACAAATTTTTTGTCAATTTTACAAATATTATAGGCATATATATAAAGCGGAGGGTTCAAATGCCTTCATTTTTTGTGCCTCCATCATGCCTCCATTTCTAAAAACTTTTATAACTCAAATTTTAAAACTTAAAAGTAAAAAAAAACTGTTGGATATGATCTACATTATTTTATCTATCTACGTGTAAAAAATTATTAACGTTTCAACTTTGTTGTGGTTGTCATCAAGAGTTTGTAAAAATGTACTAATATAGATAATTTCTAGACGTTGATATTTCAACTTATTAATTCACATTAAAACCAAAATCAAAATGTTATAATTTTTCATAGGTCATAGGAAAAATAACATAGATCACATTTAACGATTTTTATTTTAACGTTTATGTTTTTAATTTTGAGCTATTAACGTTTTAGAAAATAAAAACACAATAGAGACAAAAAATAGAGGCATTCCTCCTAATATATAAATCATATATTTGTAAAATTCACAAGCCATATATATAGATGTTAGGAGATGCATGTGCTAAAAGCAAATAATTAATATAAATATAATATTAGTATTGTTCGAAAACTTGTTACCATGTGCCACTACTTTAGAATATTGCAGCAGAAAATCTTTGCATTTTGAACTATTATTTTCCTCCCTTTTGCATTTCAGCTTTTCCCCTTACTTGAAGGAAAGCACAAGAAGAAACTTTAACACCACAGGTGCCGTTGGGTACTTCAAAATAGAATAAAAGAAAAGACAAAAGAATATAAAGAAGCTCACGTAAGATAGAAACTGTCAAGTGATATATATATATATATATATATATATATATATATATATATATATATATATATATATATATATATGAGTGAGGCTATGGTGCTATGCATAGCACGGATGGGTCCGTGCTACGGCCAAAAATTTGACTTTTTAAAATCCTAATGGTCGATCCAACCGTTCAATGTGATAACCATATGAATATGTCCTTGCAAACTAAATTTTATATTTTTTCGAATTTTTTTACTATTTTTTTAGATAGGTAGAAAAATCAGTGTTTTCTGAAAATTCTGGACCATCAAAATTCTACCTATCTAAAAAAATAGTAAAAAAATTCGAAAAAATATAAAATTTAGTTTGCAAGTACATATTCATATGGTTATCACATTGAACGGTTGGATCGACCGTTAGAATTTTAAAAAGTCAAATTTTGAGCCGTAGCACGGACCCCATTCGTGCTATGCATAGCACCATAGGCTCACTCTATATATATATATATATATATATATATATATGTGCTGGTATGTGGAAACGGTATGGATAATATCTGATTCTTATTCGATTCTGATACGTCCTATCTCGGGAGATGAGGCCGTATGGAAGTTTGGGCCGAGTTGGATTCGCCCTGCCAAAGGATGGCAGGCCGAGGTATGGATCGAGTTAGGAACTCGGGGTGGGTTGTGAGAGATTCGGACTCTGACCTGTATGATCTCTCTCTTAGTGAAAATTGCGTCCCCCGTTTCATGGGAATCACTGCCTTATATAGTCCGGCCATAACTGCCATCTCGGGCGTTTATGGAGAACGTGGGCAGTTATGTCAGCCGTTACTGGGACATGGGCATTAAGCTAGCCGTTTCTCCGGCTATCCCGTATGTCGGTTGGCATGGGCCTATTTTAAGGCTCTGGTTTGGGGCCGGCATATTGGGCCCCGGCTTAACGAGTCTTTTGGGCTTTTTCATATGACGTCGGGTTGGCCTTGTAAAGGTCTGAATCCCAGTCTTTCATGGCCCAGTTTGGAACAAGTAAAAGGGCCTGTGGAACATGGCCCTATCATTAGCCCCCGAAGTCGGAATGCATCGGCGAGATGCTTTCGACTTGAGGGTGGATAACTCATAAAACACACGTTATTAAATGTTATCTATGTGTTGGTGATGTGTTATCTTGGGTATAAAACATGTCGGTCATCTATCCCGGACACGTGACCCGAAGTTAATGTATTATCATAGTGAGTAACCTGAGACAACTAAGCGTACTTAGTGTCGAGGAAGAGTTTTTTTTTTTTTTTTTTTTTTTTTTTACCGAACATCTCAAGTCGAGTATATCAGAACAGGGGCGAAATACCGGATTCGTGTGGGGGACCCATATTTCACAGGGATTCCCTGATAGTATTTTGGCGTATCTCCCCGGATATTCTACCATGCAGGATAAGGAAGAGCATTCCGAGGTTCGGGCCTCATTTTCTCGGGAAACCTTCAGGCTAACCACAACCGCTCACCAAAAGAAGTGGGCTGAAGAGCATCCTGACCAAGTCGTCGGTCAGGTGTTAAGGTCGCTGCATGATGCCGGGGTTTTCTTTGGGTTCCTCAAAGATTCGCTTGAAAATCGCAGTGCTCTTACTATCACAACTGATCAAGAGGCGATTAACAAGGCGATCATGGAGAGGGATTATTTTGTCAAGTTGGCTAAGTTAAAGGAAAGGGAAAGAAAGATAGCCACTGGCGAAGCCGCCGTTGCCTCGGCGAAATACGAAATGGTGCGGTTGGTAGGTTTGCGGGCTGACAAGGAGCGCAAGGAGAATGAGGAAAAGGCAAAGCGCTATAAGCGTAAAGCTAAGGAGTACAAGGACAAGGTCGATGGCCTTAACTCCAGGCTCGAGACCCAGGCCAAGGAGGTGGAGGAGGCGAGATCGGAAAATGTCCGACTAAAGGCCGAGATGGAGGGTCTTAAAAAGAAGACTTTGAGCAAGTTTTTAGGCAGTAAGGCCTTTGCTCAAGCCGTCCCCTATGCGTGCCAAGAAATGATGACGGAGACCGTTTATGGTTATATGGGTGAACTGGCCAAGGTTTACCCGTTCAAACCCGAGCATATGGGTTTTACTAAAGTGGAACCCGAGAAGCTCGTTATTAAGAATCTCTCGGATCACGGCTGGGACGAAGAGAAGGATGTGTTGTTGAATCCAGATGGTACTCCTTTCCAAAAGGAGCTGGAACTTGAGAACCATCCTCGTGGGAGAATTGTTCATCCTTGGCCGAAAGATAAATGGCCTCAGCATCTCGAGCTTGTCGATAATGAGGCTGAAGGGGATGATGACGGGATTCCTTCCGAGACTTCCTATGATGAAAGTGAGGAAGAGGAGACCGACATAGGAAACCTTGAGGTGAACCCTGCTGTAATCACCGAGGTGAATGTCGAGATGGAGTCTGTTGCTCTACAAGGTGATGGAAGGGATCCGGAGGATGTTTCCATCTTTCCTTGTGATGGTGGAGCTAACGTTCTTGAGTCGGATAAGGCTCCAACTTCTGTAAGTAAAAGACTTCTAATATCGTGATTGTCGAGATGTTGCTTTCACGCTTAATCTTATTCCTTTTGTTTTTGTTTGTAGGAAGGATGATGGCAAGAAGTACACTCGACATGTGGGAGTTTGAAGATTGTTGATTTTTTTGCACCCTCGAGATGTGGGGGTTAACAAGATTATGTTGTAATGTACTGTTTTATTTATACCCCCGAGATGTGGGGGTTTAACTGAACAATTTAAATGTACTTGTTTCTTTTAATCGCATGTTTCTTTGCCCGATCTCGATTTCTTTTCTGTCGATTTTATCTCGGTTGCATGCTTTGGTTTTCTTTGTGAACAAGCAAAATGTGCTTGATTGAATGTGCTTGATTGTATATCCTTGCCCCTTTTTTTTTATTTTTGACAAAAATGGTCAATGTGGGGGGACAGGTATGTCGCGTAAACGTATGCGTTACCCCGCGGGGTTTTCGATAAATGTTCTCGACATAATAAAATTGATGTTACTGGTAAAACAGTCGTCGTCCCTTAGGACTACATTAATTTATGTCGTGTATCTCGGGGGTATTACCCGAGATGCATTTCGTTGCCATAAAAGGCTTTCGTTCATATATCTCGGACCCAATAAATGAAACACAATCATAAATAACATAAGATATATATATTGATAAAAGCTTAGAGCCATACAAAAATTTGCATCTTGGTCTAAGTGAATACATGGAATAAAAAACAAAGGCTTATCTCGCCCTGAATACCTCGCGGTAAATAAAAGTGACATAAAAAACGACATACATTAAGTGTAAAATTTGCGGAGATGGCAAGTGTTCCATGGGCGAGTAAGTATGAAACCACTCGGATCTTCCAACTCGTAAGCGCCTTTACCTCGTGGGCGAATGACCTTAAAAGGACCTTCCCACTGAGGAGCAAGTTTGCTAACATGTTTGCCAGTCGCTTCCACGGTCTTGAGCACCAAATCGCCCGGCTGGAATTCTCGGGGTACCACGTGTTTGTCAAATGCACGTTTAACTCGACGTTGGTACTCCGTGGTGCGGATGCGAGCTTTTTCCCGATTTTCTGTGATGAGGTCAAGCTCGGCGGCACGTGCATCGCGGTTCTCTTCAGTGGAATATGTCAAAGTACGGAGAGATGGTTCCATCATCTCGATTGGGGTAACAGCTTCCATCCCGAATACCAGAGAGTAGGGAGTTTGTTGTGTTGCTTCACGAGGTGTTGTGCGGTAAGCCCATAGGATACCATCAAGAATGTCGGGCCAATTCTTTTTGTTATCCGCCACCTTCTTTTTGATTCCGTCTAGGATAGTACGGTTGGTGACTTCTGCCAATCCGTTGCTAGCTGGGTGGCTGACCGAGGTGAAATTGTTCTGGATACCCAAGTTGGAAAGGAACGACATGGTGCTGGCTGCATTGAACTGTGTTCCATTGTCTGATATGAGTGCATGTGGTATGCCAAATCGACAAATGATATTTCGCCAGATAAACTTTTCTGCTGCTGCGGCTGTGATGGTGGCTAACGCTTCGGCTTCCACCCATTTGGTGAAGTACTCAACGGCTACGATAATCCAACGACGCTGCCTGACAGCTTTGGGAAAAGGCCCGACTATGTCTATCCCCCATAAGTCGAAAGGCCAGGCTCCCGAGATGGATATCTGATCGTATGCCGGGATGTTGCTCAACTTGCTGTGGTATTGGCAGCGCTCACATTTTCGGACCAAGTTCGCCGCATCTTGTTGCATGGTTGGCTAATAGAAACCTGCTCTGAGAATTCGCTTGGCGAGAGTTTTTGCTCCTTGATGACTTCCGCAGATGCCTTCGTGCACCTCGGAAAGCATTCGTAAGGCCCCCTCCTCATTGATGCATTTAAGCCAAGGTCGCACGTACCCTCGTTTGTATAGGTGGTTGTTGAATATGGAGTACATCGGTGCGATCCTTTTTAAACGTCGGGCTTCCAGCTGGTCGGTGGGGAGAACCCCGGTGTTAAGGAAATTCCACATCGGGGTGAACCAGGACTCACCGGGTTCACCAATGGCGAGTACGGCTACGGTCTCAAGGTTGATGCTGGATTCCGGAATATCCATAACAATCACGGGTCGGTCTTTGTCAAGGTTTCCTGCAGCGCCAAGTTTTGACAAAGCATCAGCTTGGCAGTTCTTGTTGCGCGAGACATGTTGGATATCAACTTCGTTGAAATGGCTCTTGAGCAGGTGGAACTGTTGTCGGTACTTGCGCAACTTCTCGTCCATGACTCGGCATTCGTCATTTATTTGCTTGACCGCTAACTCGGAGTCACTGCGAAGATGAACCTCGTGGGCGCCCAATTCTTTAGCTAACTTAAGGCCTGCTATCATGGCTTCATATTCCGCAGTGTTATTTGTTACCGGCAATTGAAAGTGGAGAGCATAATTCAGGGTTTCCCCGTGTGGACCAGTGAGGGATACCCCGGCTCCAGCCCCTTACAACGAAGAAGCGCCATCAACGTGGATTATCCAACGCCCCTCGGACTCGGGAGGAACTCCGGAATATTCAGCGATGAAGTCGGCGAATATCTGGGATTTCAAAGCATTTTGAGGGTGGAAAGAAATATCGAACTCGGACAATTCGAGCGCCCAAGCTAACAGTCGCCCTGATGAGTCAAAATTTGCGAACGCCTTCTTGAGTGGGATCCCGGTATAAACTTTTATGGAATACGACTGGAAGTAAGGTCTCAGCTTTCTTGCAGCTATGACGAGAGCATATGCTGCTTTTTCGATCTGGGAATACCTAGTTTCGGCATCCCGAAGCACATGAGAGACGAAATAAATCGGCTTCTGATCTCGTCCCTCTTCTCGAACAAGGGCAGCACTTACCGCATGACCCGTTGTTGCCAAGTACAACACTAGGATATCGCCGGCGGTCGGCCTGCTAAGACATGGTGGATTAGCGAGGTAAGCTTTGACTTTCTCGAAGGCCGTGGCACACTCCTCTGTCCATTCAAATTTGGCTGACTTACGCATGACTTTGAAGAAGGGGAAACAGACGTCCCCGGATCTCGCAATGAATCTGTTGAGGGCGGCCAATTTGCCTGTGAGGGATTGTAACTCTTTGAGGTTCCTCGGTGGTTTCATATCGAGGATGGCTTGCGATTTGGAAGGATGGATCTCAATACCGCGCATAGAAACCATGAAACCAAGAAACTTACCACCGGTTAAACCGAAGAAACTCTTTTTCGGGTTGAGTTTCATGTTGGCTGAATTCAGCGTCGCGAAGGTTTCTCGGAGATCTCGGACGTGGTCGAGGTCAGACATGCTCTTGACAAGCAGGTCATCCACGTATGCCCCTACATTTCGCCCAATCTGGTCGTGGAATACGGTGTTGACCATGCGCTGGAACGTGGCTCCAGCATTACGCAACCCAAAAGGCATAACCCGGTAGCAGTATAGCCCCGAGTTAGTGGTGAAAGCATTTTTCTCCTCGTCTTCTTGGCTCATCCGGATTTGGTTATACGCGGAGAACGCATCCATGAAGCTGAGGTAGGCATGTCCTGAGGTGGAATCGACCAGTTGGTCAATCTTGGGCAAAGGGAATGGATCCATGGGGCATGCCTTGTTGAGGTCAGTGTAATCGATACACATACGCCAGTCACCGTTGGACTTTTTGACAAGCACGGGGTTGGCTGTCCATTCTGGACACTCGACATTTCTGATGAAACCAGCGTCAAGTAGCTTCTGGACTTCACGCTTTACGGCCTGCTGCCTTTCTTCCCCCATGTTACGTTTTCGTTGCCTAACTGGTTTTGAACCTGGTTTGATATGCAGTCGGTGTTCTGCTATTGACCTCGGAATCCCTGGCATATCGGCGGCTGTCCAGGCAAAAACGGACTGATTTTCCCGGAGAAACTTGATGAGTTCGTCCTTCGCTTGTCCCTGGACTGCCTTTCCGATGTTGAGCGTTCTACCTCCGCCCAAATCGAGTTGTTCGACTTCATCTGCCGGCTCGAGGGAAGCTTTGACCTCGGCTTTATCAACTGGATCCAGCGCCAGGTTGGTATTGGGCGGTAGATACTCGGTACTCGAGCGCAACCGCTGTTGGTTGGTTTTTGCTTCCGACTGCTCGACTTGGTGGATAGAGCCTCCTTGACCCTGAATGGAAGTCATGTAGCATTCACGCGCCACCTGCTGTTGGCCACTTTCTTCCCCTATCCCGTTATCTGTATGAAATTTAATTTTCAGGTGGGAAGGGGAGATGATTGCGCCGATTTTGTTCAGAGTTCCTCTTCTCAGGATTGCGTTGTATGCCGAGGGGGCATTAACGATGAGGAAGTCCACCATGACTTCCACCGTACGAGGGGACGTGCCAAATGTCACTTTGAGTGGCATCATACCCCGGGGCCGAAGGGCATCTCCCGTAAAGCCAATCAAAGGCGAGATATGCTATTGGAGGGCGCGAGTGTCGAGGCCCATTTGCGTGAAGGCCGGCAAATACAGGATGTCCGCTGAGCTTCCCGTATCGACTAATACTCTCTTAACCTGGTGAGTATTGATTTTGAGGTTCAGTACCACGGGATCATCGTGCGGGCTGGAAATCTCACCTAGGTCCTTCTCGGAAAAGGATATCGCTTCCTCGGATCGAGGTCGCTTTTTGTCGGTTTCAACTTGCAAAACAGTGGGGTATGGTTTTCGATTGTCGCGAGGTAAGATTCTTCTGATGGTCCCGCGATGACCACCACTGATCACGTTAATGACAGGGCTGCTCTGCCGTTCTTGGTGTCTGGTTTCTGGACCATCCCGGGTGTGAGGACCGGCTTCCCCAACTCGGGGTCCTGTATAGTCCTGTCTGTAAGGAATGGGTTTCTTGAAAATTTTACCTTTGCCGTTGTACTTCCTGGAGAATTTTCTGAAGAAGTCGGGGTTGATGAACTCGATCAGCTTACCCTCTCGGGCTAGTCTCTCCAAGATGTCTTTGAGTTGAAGGCAATCCGCAGTGGAATGCCCATTGAACCCGTGGTACTCACACTTCTGGGAATTATCTTGTACAGTAAAAATGTCTTTAGGCAAAGGCGGAGGAAGGTCGAACATTTCCTCTACGATGTTGTACATCTCGTGCCGCTTCTTGGTGAGGGGTGCATATCTCACGAAGTGTTGTCGGTATCCCTCAGTGCCAGATTTGTGCTCTTGCTCGGTTGATTGGTTGGGTTGTTTTCTCCGAGGTTCTCTTTGGTTGCGAAACCTATCCTGAGCTGGTTGTCTGTTAATTTGGTGGCGGGGAGATCGAGATCTGGGCCTCGTGGGACTCTCATTGTCATCTTCGGCACGGATGTAACCCTCCGCAAAGGTTACAAATTCCCTCAGAGTGTTCATCTTCTTCATGTGGGCTTCGTAACGCAAGGTTCCTGGACCCCCTTTGCGGAGTCCTTTCTTGATTGCGGCTAGGGCGAATTCCTCATTGAGGTTCTGAATTCGCCGAGATGCCTGTATGAAACGATTGACAAACGCACATGTTCTTTCACGCTGTCCCTGGACGATGTCCAGAAGCATCTCGCATGTGGCTTGCGGTGGTTTGATAATCGTGTATCTTTCCAAGAACAGCTTCGCGAAGTCCTCGAACTTGTTGATGGACCTCCGAGGTAGTGTCATGTACCAGTCCCATGCTTCTCCAGTCAAGCAAGTGGTGAAGACTCGGCACATGATGGCATCGGTAGCTCCAAGAAGACGGAGTCGTTCAAGGAACCCGTACACGAAGTTGTGCGGATCCTGTGTATCTCCGCTACCCCGGAAGTTGGGAAGGGTTGTCGGGTACTTAAAATCCGTTATTGACTGGCGGTAGATGTCTCTGGACAGGGGGCCATCTTCGATTCCCATAGGCCGAGAGTAAGCGCCTGTCTTTTGGGATTCGAGTTCGGCTAGTTTGGCTGCAAGTCTGGTTTGGATCAGCTCTTCAACTTGAGCCATGTTGATACCTCGGGTAGGGGTAGGTGATCGCCGGCTCCTTCTTCGGTCATCGCGGCGAGTTCTATCCCAACCTCGGGGTGGGCTTCGTTCACGCTCTCTACGGGAGCGAGATTGGTCTCTGCGAGATGGTCTGGGCCCTCTGCCGTGGTTAGCTGATTCTCGCTCGTTGTTAAGGTGGGCTCTGGGGCCTTCGGCATGTGGTCCTTCCGCGGGATGGGGCCCCCTATTCTCATCCTGACCTTCCGGGCGCCTTCCTACATCGGAGTGTACCCCTGCAGATAGGACATTTTGGTCCCTGTGTTCGGATTGGACCTGTTGGTCGGGTAGTGAGGGGGTATCCGTCTCATTGCCTGTTCGGACCTGTGCGAACTCTCGCTCCAGATTTCTTGGCGAAACATTTACCGGCCGACTGTGGACATGATTTGCAGACAAAGGTCGCGGTACAGCTGCGGCGGGTGGTACGGCCTGGTGGGTAGGTCGCAGTGGTATTTGCTGGGGACACGGTGCTGGACCTGTCATGGGATACGTCCCGTGAGCGCCTCCCGGGCCCCATTGCCCAGGTGGCGTGACATAGGGATACTGGGGACCCGTGGGAGTGTAAGGTGTGTAGGGGGTCATGCCGTAGTGATATAGCGGCGTTTGCTGAGGATAATACGGTATGTAGGGTATTTGATAAGCACCAGTTACTTGATTGTGATAGGTACCAGCCATCTGACTGTGCTCGGCGTAGAGTGGCCTGGTTGTGTTCCCTTCAGTGAATGAAGGTCGAGTAACGTCGGGGCGAGGTTGAGGACCATGGGGTCGCAGCATTGTGCTGCTAGGCCTCGGCCCCGGGAGTTGACTGTGGGAAGGATTTGCTGTAGGTGATGTTACCACCGGAGGTGGTGTGATTGTTACTCCGAGCGGGATCGTTACCCCTGGTGGGAGCGGGGTTGATGTGGTTGAACGTGCCATCTAGTTCTGTATTCAAGCTAGGCGGGGCCCCACGGTGGTTGATAAGTCATATCTCGGGAGATGAGGCCGTATGGAAGTTTGGGCTGAGTTGGATTCGCCCTGCCAAATGATGGCAGGCCGAGGTATGGATCGAGTTAGGAACTCGGGGTGGGTAGTGAGAGATTCGGACTCTGACCTGTATGATCCCTCTCTTAGTGAAAATTGCGTCCCCTGTTTCATGGGAATCACTACCTTATATAGTCCAGCCATAACTGCCATCTCGGGCGTTTATGGAGAACGTGGGCAGTTATGTCAGCCGTTACTGGGACGTGGGCATTAAGCTAGCCGTTTCCCCGGCTATCCCGTATGTCGGTTGGCATGGGCCTATTTTAAGGCTCTGGTTTGGGGCCGGCATATTGGGCCCCGGCTTAACGAGCTTTTGGGCTTTTTCATATGACGTCGGGTTGGCCTTGTAAAGGTCCGAATCCCAGTCTTTCATGGCCCAGTTTGGAACAAGTAAAAGGGCCTGTGGAACATGGCCCTATCAGATTCGTATTCGAAAAATTAGATGTGGATATTCAATATCTGAATGTTCGTGTGGATATGGATACTGATATGGTTTTACATTTCAATTATCCGTATCTGAATAGTAGATATATATCATATATTTTAATATATATTATGAAAAAATATTATTATTCACCATTAAAATTAGATAAATATTATGAACTTTGGTTTTTTTTAATATTATTTTAATAAATATCCGATCCAATCCGTATCCGTATCTGTATCCGGCTGATATCCGATCCATATCCGTATCCGAAAAATTAAAAAAGAATATGAATATGGTTTTACCACTATCCGCTCCGTATTCGCTCCGTTTTCACCCCTATATGCTAAGTGGTAACGTAACAACGCAATTCGATGTTTATCGGACTCAAATTTAGAATATGAATAGCGTTTATATTTGATCTGCTTCAATGCAGATCCGTATGGATGTTGAAGCGGACACACAAGTATATTGAAGCGAATCGGACAAAAGCACTGTCCATCAAATCTGAATTGGATCTAATGGACATCGGATCTAACCCGCTCTCTTTAGTATGTGGTTATATGGGTCTCATATGCACAAAGCAGAGTTCATTCGAAGTAAGATTTGAAGCATATGTTACAACAAGAATCTCTCACTATTTGCGTGGATAAAAGTGTTTTTTTACTGTTGATATCGTCGTGGATCCTTCCGTCAGTAATTGCTATATCCTCGGAAATAACAACTTATGTCGGCTTATCCTTGACAATAGTTACTTTTTACTCTCGCAGATTGTTCAGATTCTTGTAGTCCTTGATATGAATTAAAGAGTTCTATAGCCACTCCAGTTATCCAATTAATGAATTAAATTAGATTAACATGTTTTGATAGATGAGGAGGGCTCAAATGCCCCATTGCCTCATATTCCAATCGTACCCCAACATCTTTATCTTTGATTCCAAAGTCTAAACAAAAGATCTGAACCGCTCAACATGATATCCACGTTAAAATCTGCTTGAGATCAAATTTTATATTTTTTTATTATTTTATATTTTTTAAGATAGCTACACAATCACTTCTTTTAGATGGTCCACAATTTTCTGAAAAACAGTAATTTTGTACTTATCTTAAGCATATTTTAACATAACTTTCAAACTAAAGATAAAGAAATTGGAATACGATTGAGACATGAAACGATAAGGCATTTGGGCGCTATGGTATGAATGAAATGTTGAAATGTATCCATCCACTTAATTGTTGGTCTAATCAGTGTGGATTCGTCTGATCTCCGTCAGATATAAATGCTGGCGGAAAATTCAGCAACGGTCATATGAAAATGTGGCTTGATATTTTTTTTTGGTTAAGATGGCCGAAGCCCAGTTCCATTTTACTGAAACATATAAAAACGGTTACAGTGTTCATCAAAATTAGGAGGCCCATTCCTCCTCTACTAAAAAATACAGTATATCTGATAAGTGAACCAGAAAGCATCAGTTACGAGTCAGCCAGCTTTACTTCTGCTGACCCAATTAAAACATAGCTATAATACTTCAATCCAAACCCATGATATATCACTGGGATGTGGCTTGATATGTGCAACCATGTTCAACATGTGGCGTGGTTTTATTGTGTGGGCTGCTGGCTGCTGGCTGCTGGCTGCACATTCATTAAAATGTATCCAAACGTCTGATTGTATGTGGCCACGAACACATGCAACATCATGTGGCGACACGCAGTTTGTTGAGCGGTGGAGACTGGAGATCAGAACTGGAGATCTGAATCCGAAAGTCAGGAAACGTTGAAACAGAGTTGTATTTTGGGTTGATTACAAAAAATAAAACCAAGTCAATTAATATTCAGGGTGTCTTTGTTACTGTTTTTGTTTTCATGCTTTTCATGCTTTTCATTTTTATAAATTTTTTCTAATTTTTGTTTTCCCTTTCGCTGCTATAAGCCTATAATCCGTACTAGAAATTCATATATTCATTTTTAAAATTTAAACAATCGATCCGAACAAGTCAATATGATTCAGATTCGAAAGTTCAAAATTTTTGACTGCTTGATTCAGATCCGAACAACTCAATATGAATCTTATATGATTCAGTAAAAAACGTTCAAAAAAAAAACATTAAAATTAATTTATAAACATTCTAATTTTGACCGCTTGACTATAAACTAAATTAATTCGAAAGTCTAAAATTTTTACATGTAGACACATTACTTGTAAAATAGATATGTTTCAATGATTCAGATTCGTCATTTGAAACTAATCCGATAAATTTTAAATTTGAATTCACAAAAATACTTAATGAATTTAAGAACACTCTAGTTCTACTCATATAAATATAATATAAAAATGAGTTGAATGGTATATATAATATTTTGTATAATATTAGAGCATCTATCCCTAGTACTATTAGAGTTTCTAATATGATGTAGCAATTTCTAATTCAGTTTTAGAGATGTAGGAGAATTTCTTATTTAGAAACTATACAGTAAGAGAAAATGTTATGATACCCAGCTCTTCATTCTCGCTTTTTCCCCAAAGTAATTAGATAAGAGTTCAACTGGTTTAAACCGTCATTAACAGTAATTGCGGTCCCCACTAATAACGGCCTTTAAAACCCTTCTTTCCCCGGATATTTCCTTTTTTTGAATTTTCTTTTCCCGATCTCTTCTTCCTTTTCTGTTCTCAATCTCTTCGTGGCGATCTCGTGCCATTTCTCTTCGTGATTTCTTGGAGTTCAACATACGACGGAAGCTTCAGGCGGAAGCCTTCAAGCATACGATGGAATCTCGCCGAGAGCGAAGTATCACGGTGATGGAATCTTCAGGCATACGACGGAGTCTTCAGGCGGCGGATCAAGCTTCAGGCGACGGAAGCTTAGGGACTGAAGAAGAAATCGAAGTACAATTTGAGTGAGTTCTTTGCTGATCTATTTAAGGTTCCTTCCTTCTATTGAAATCAAAATTACACCGATCGTTTTGTTAATTTCATTTTTTTTATTTGAATTGATATTCCCGATCTCGTTTCTTCTATTGAAATCAAAATTACACCGATCGTTGTCTTAATATCGTTTTTTTTTCAGTTGTTTGATTCATTCGATATTTTGTTTCACAGTATTCAATTTCACGTTCGAATTTGGATTGAAGGCTAGTAGTGAATTCATCAGAGTCGATTTGGATTGAAGGCTAGCAGTGAACTTTAAATTCGGTGATTTATTTAATTATTTTATTTTACAGGATTCATGCAATAAATTTACAGGTTGTAGTTATTATTTTACACGATTGTTTTGTTAGGATTCACTTTGAATTCTGATTTAACGCCAGCAGTAGTTATTTAGTAATTTACAGGATTCATGCAATACATTTACAGGTTGTAGTTATTATTTTACAGGATTCATGCAATACATTTAGTTTTTAGTTTTTTACATGATATGTTTAACGGTTTTACATGGTATAAGTAATATTCTGAAGGAAATTACTTTATAGGATATATTTAACAGTTTTACATGATAGAGATATTATTTTATAGTATATATCCAATTGTTTTCACAGATCTGTTGTTATTTGGAATATCTGAATGTCTGCTTTTGTTATGGTGTCTTACATTGTTTATGATTCATGTTTACAGTTTTTATGCAATGAATTTTGACTTAAATGAAGAACTAGGAAGTGATATCTCTGTAGCTAGTGTTCTTCAAGTTGATCAAGTTGTAGAACATAAAGGCGTACGTGAATGGGATTTGAATGTACAACCTGAGATTTTGAATGCAGAAGTAGGACCAGAAGTAAGAGAGGGGCCAGGAGAGTCTGAGATTCATCAATGGGATTGAATGCAGAACCAGAACCGAATGTAATTTTAGATACAGTAAGACAGCGATCAGGAGAGTTAGAAGTTGCTAAAAACCAGATAGTTAGTGCTCCTGTTGTTGGGGATGATTTTGATTTTGTTGAGAAAGCGCACAATTTTTGGAAACTTTATAGTTTTCAGACTGGTTTTGGTGTGTGCAAGAGGACATTTCACAAGAAGGGTGGTAATGTGGTTGATTTCAGATTTGAATGCACTAAGTTCAGAGAAAAATGTGAAAAAGTGGAAGAAGGAGAGCCTTTTTCAGAGAGGCGGAGGCCTTCTGGAAACTCAAACTGTAAGATTTTTCTGAAAATTAAATATTCTCAGTTGACTGGATCTTGGAGAGTAGACAAGTTGTTTCTGGAGCATAACCATAAACTGACTCCCAGTTCATCCTTTCTTATTCCGGGTTATCGATATATTCCAAAGAGATTCAAGGATATGCTCGAATTTAACTCAGATCAAGGGTTGTCGCCAGCAAATAACATTGAACTGGTGTTAAAGATGGCTGATGGGTATTTTGAGGGAACTTTTACACGAAAGGATGCTCGAAACCACATTGATAAGTACAAGAGGGGCAAATTGAGGGCTCTTGGTGGGCATGATGCTAATTTATTAGCAGATTATTTCGAGAAGAAGCAGCTGTATGATTCAAATTTCTGGTATACATACAAGCATACAAATGATGCTAATTTATGGAATATTTTCTGGACCGATGGACGAGGTCGTGCAGCCTACAAATATTATCATGATGTCGTTGTTATGGATGTCACATACCTTACAAATAGGTAATTTTTATTGATATCAATTTTCTAGTATTTATCTAATTGTTGTATGATCACTCAAAAGAGAGCAATATTTCTTTTAATATTTTTAAACTCGTAAATGCTATCGGTTCGGACTGCAAGCGCACAATCCTATCGAGTAGTATATATTTGAGGTCAATCCACAAGGAATATTGGTTCAGTGCTTTGAGCGATTGAATCGCAATCTTTTGAAAGGCTAGACGAAATCTGAAAATTGAGAGATGTTGTTGTGATCAATGTAAATTAGGAAGCAATTAAAAATAATTAAAATAAAGACAGAGATGAGAATTCCTAGAGTTTCGGCACACCGTTACTACTCAATCCGCCTTGACAATATATTCCTGTTGTGTCTGATTTTCTGTTGTTGTTTTATGAAAGACACCACATAGGTTACTGCGATTTATGTTACGCAAGAATGACAGATCTTTCATCGAGATTCTACATATGACACTACGAGTTTCCTTACGCAAATGACTGATCTCAAAAAATCCCAAATTACTACACAGATCACTGCAATTTTCCTTACGCGAGTGATGTAATTTGGTACGCATTTTGTTGATCTGGTTTATGGTTTCCCCGCTAAAGTTTTCTTCACATAAACCTAATAAATCTCAACGAGGCTAATTCATACAAATAGTTTCTCTTGCCATTAAAGTACTGTTACTACTCTAACGGACTCAAACTAGATCATTGAAGTTAGATGAAGAGATAATAAATCACAAAAACATTTAGATTTAACAACAAGAAATCATAATCAACATAAATATATATATCAAAACATCAAGAGTAACAAGGTTTACTGTCTAGCCCTAAGAAAAGGAACTTAGCCACGGAACGGCATTGTTACAAGCACTCCTCTCTTCTCACTTTAATAAAATCTAACCCTAATTACAAAGATAACTTTTTCTTCTGCCCAGGGGCCTTATATAGGAGTGGAGGGACGTCTGGAGGTTGAGTAGGGCTAAGAAACTGATCTGGAAACAGCTGTCGGCAGTTATTCCCCAAGGGTTGCCTTCGGTTCGGACCGTATCAGGTGATACGGTCCGTATCAGGACCTTGACGGTTAGGGTTTAATGCTTCCAGCGCTATCTTCTGATCTGTGCTAGGCCTGGTCCGTATTAGGCAATACGGACCGTAACAGAGACTTTGTCGATAAGCATCGCTAATCCGATTGACCCGATTCTAGCTTCATTTGGTGTAAAATAGTCCCAAAACCTATTTTCTTTAATAAAACATAAAGAAGGGTGACAGTAGCTTTTTTCTCTAATAAATTAAACATAAGTGTGAGAAAATATGCAAAACCTAAGCAAAAACCCAACGTAAATCATCATTATTTTGACTCTGATCATTGTACAGGATATATACATTGCTTTTACAGGATATATGAATCAAGTTCAAAGGGTAGGTACAATATTTTGTAGTATATATTTAACATTTTTACAAGATATGTGCAACAGTTTACATGATCTATGCATTGTTTTTCTTGTATTCTGTTTTACATCATATGTTGTGTAGTTTTACATTATATATTCTTTAGTTTACAGGATATGCATTTGTCTTCACAGATCTCTTGTTATCTGAATATCTGATTTTACCAAATATTAAAAATTGTTTTACAGGTATGATATGGCGCTTGTTCTGTTTGTGGGTGTCAACCATCACTAGCAGACAGTAATTTTCGCTTGTGCTCTACTTGGAAGAGAGACTGAGGAGGACTATAAATGGTGCAAGGAGAAATTTGTAGCTTGCATGAATGGTGTCAAGCTTGGCGGTATCCTGACAGATCAGTGCCCAAGTATTGAGAAAGACGTTCGGCATGTTTTGAGAGATGATACTGTCCATAGGTAATACTTTTAGTGATTTATATTTGCAGTATTTATCTAAGAGGTTTACAGGATATAGGAATCAAGTTTGGATGTTATGTATAGTACTTCATAGGATATACTTAACATTTTTACAGGATATGTGCAGCAGTTTATAGGATTTATGCATTTTGTTTTCTTTTATTGTTTTTACATGATATGGTGAATAGTTTTACTCTATATAGGCATTAATTTACAGGATATATCCAATTGTTTTCACAGTTGTCTTGTTAGCTGAATGTCTGATTTTACTGATTAGATACTATTTTCCTTAACCAAATAGGTACTGTGTTACATTCTAATCCTTGAATAAATAAAAAAAAATATATAAAAATGGCTTAATTGTAAAGATTTTATAAATAAAAATATGCAAAAAGGGCCTATTTGTGAAGATTTTTAAGTTATGCGATATTATAAACTTGGAGGGCTTATGTGCAAAAATTCCATATATTAAACATGACACCTTTCTTCTCATCTTTAATATTTCCATTTACACCTCTTATATCGTGAGGGGCTAGGTTTTGGCCGAACCTAAGAGAGAAAGAGAGAGAGAGTGAAATCGAGCACGAAATCGGGTCAAAATTGTCGGAAATCGGAGATTCGAGCTAATTGGACGATCGTGATCAATTCTAAAGCTTCAATCTGGTATAATCTTCCTTCCTTGTGATCTTTTGAGAAACCCTAAGTTGTTCGAATTGATATATTTCTTTGAGAATTCGAATTTAAGTTCGATTGATTCGATATAACTCGATATTCGGTTTGATTTGGATTGAATCGATTGATTTTGTCTGGGAAATTGGAAATGGAATTAGGGTTTGGTAAAAATGGTGGGATTTGGGGAAATTACTGAATTTTCAGGTGTTATGCACCATTTGGATCTGAATTGATCGAGTTATAATCGTTTGAATATCTCGATTCGTATTGTTCGATTGAATTATTTGTTTGGTTTGATTTTGGAATTAGGGTTTTATGCCAAATTGTATACCAATTGAATATATGGTTTAAGGTGTCGATTCTCGATAACCTAGATGTAATATACCTTCTGAACCGATAATACGTAGCAAGGGTTAACCATGTCGAACCTCGATCAAAACAAAATCTGGAGGTGAATCGGGCGAAAATGACAATAAAATCTGTCCAAATCCAGACTGGCCGGCCATTGGTGCGGCTGTACAAAATTCTACATTCCGAATTTGGATTTGTTTCCTTCATGAAAGTTGTAGATCTTTTCGTTCTGGTTCAGTCAAGCTTTGATTCACCCAAATCGGAGTATGTATGACAAAGATATGGCCAAAATACGAACTGTGTGTCACAGATGTAATTTTTGTGCGGCCTTCACAAATTTCCTGCGGCCCGCACGAGGAACCGCAAAACTCTCGGACAAATCCGTGCGGCCCGCACAAAAAGGCTGTTTTGCTCTTTTGCTTAATTTCTGAAAATGTGTATTTTGTATTATCTAAACCTAATTGGTTGAACCATGACTTAAACCTATACCATTAGGACCCGAATACGAACATTAGATTGTGTTTAACCTAATTTAACTCGGTTTAACCTACGGAATACCAATCGAATGTTTTAATCGAGTCTAAACGTATAAATAGGTGGTAAACCTACGAGGCATCGGATCTCGGGATCGTTCGAGACGCCTGAGCCTTAGACGAGTGCACTATATACTCAGGTGCGGGGTTTCTGGACTTGTTTGATATTTTATATTCAGAAATAAACTGTGTTTCGATTGACATGTTGAATATTGGTTGAATTGCATTATCGGATTGTGTTGCATATGCATTGCATTGCCCTAATTAATTGGAACTCGGATTGTTTATCTGATTGATCTGCATACTGGTATGGTATTCTTTGTGTATTGATCTGAATGATCTAATTTGGAATTAAAAGTCACCGTGATTTATATCACCATCGGTTGGTGGATATGGCATTACCGTCCCCCATCGTGGCGACGACACCCAGGGGGTGTGTTCGGATTTGTCAAAGTCTTTGCAAGGACTTTGACGACCCAGTATTCTAAAGCTTTAGATCGTCTGGCCCTCAGCAGTTCCCAGTACCGGTTGGGACGAGGGGTAAGTGACTCTGTATTATGAATTGGAATGTATGTGACTTGTGTATCGGAGGCATTACCCAGGGGGTGAATGCGTTTGGATGGTCGATTGGTTTTATATGGATTTTCTGGATATGAAATGGAACCAGACTAATAATTAAACGGTTAAGCCTGTACTACCAGATATTCTGAGATTCGAGTTAAACCAAATATTGTGTGATTGAATTTCGGTTTGGCAATTCCTGAGTTGGATTTCATTTGGCTTATTGATGTCGGTCATGTTTATATATTATTATAAACTGTTCTGAGCTTTATTTGTGCTTTATTTTTGAATATGATCTGTGATTGCAAGTCCAGGAGCGAAACGTGGCAAATTTATCGCACTGAGAATTTATTTCTCACCCCCTCTTTGGGTTATCTTTTCAGGTTCCGGGTCAGCAGATCCGAGAGAGGCACGAGGTCGGTAGGCCTGGTTATTCCGCTGCTTAGACTGTCTGGTATGGTGACATTAGAGATTATGTATATAGTTATGTTTTGTTGATGTACATATATAGTCTCTATGTCATTTTTGTGGTGCGTATCCATCGAGATACGGGTTTGTATGATATTACCTGACCAGCTGGGATTTATGTTATTTGTTGTTGGTTGTTTGTTTATGTTTTTAGTTCTTATTGTATCGTAATTGCCTTGTAGGCATACGGGCAACCGTATGTCTACGGCAGGAATCACCTGTCGCGCCTCGTTGGGCTGCGGGGTGTGACAGGTCTTCCTTCGGTGGTATAAGAGCATGGTTTAGAACCTGAACCAGACTTGTTTGGATACGAGAGTGGTATGCGTATTAAATGGGGCCGGTACGACTATACAAATTACGTATGATAAATAAGGAAATAGAATGTTATAAACTAACCTTGTTTATTCAGAAAATGGAAACACGCCGAGGTAGAGGCAGAGGCAGACCTCGCAGGAATCCTGAACCTAATCCGGAACCAGTTATTGAGCCAGTTGTGGATCAGGCTGGGGCTGGTCCAGCTGGTGCTGGAGGTGCTGGAGGTGCTGGAGGAGCTGATAGAGACCGGGACTTGGATGACCGGTTGATTGCGGCCTATGAGAGAGGTCGTCAAGCACAGATGCGGGATGTCACACCAGTGGTTCACGGTGGGGCACCCGAAGAGTTCCGAAGGTTATATGATGCATTTCTGCGTTTGAATCCGCCGCGTTATGATGGAACCGGCGGGTATGCGGCAGCTGAAGAATGGCTAGCTCAGATCAATGCAAAACTGAATTTATGCCGTGCCCCCGATGAAAATAAAGTGGAGTTAGTTGAGCAGCAGTTGGAGAGTGATGCTAGATTCTGGTGGGACGGAGCCCGACGTAATTTTGAAGGGGAGGAAGCGAGGATTCCTTGGGAATGGTTCGAACAGCAGTTTAATAGGCAGTTTCTAAGCAATTTGCAGCGTGAAGCACTGCGGAGAAAATTTCTGGAGTTGAGGCAAGATGGGCGTCCGGTGGTGGAATACAATAGTGAGTTTTTGGCATTGTCGCGCTATGCTACGGATGTGAGGAATGATGCTGAAAGGTATAACAGGCAGTACTTGGATGGGTTGGATGGACATATCTCTATGATCGTGGATACTCCGATGGCGAGGGAATTACAAGCAATGATGGATCACGCCGAACAGGTTGAAATGCATGGGAAGAGGAGAAAGACGCAAGTGACTGAAAGGAATGTGAAACAGCGAGAAGATCAGAGTAGGCAGGTGTCGAAGTCGAGGGGAGGATCATCGTATACTAGACCCCCTCGGCCGAATATGGCACCGAGACCCCCATTCAGACAGACCTCTATGCCGGGTTTCAGACCGGCGATGCCTTCACAATGGTGCCGATCATGCAACCAAGCACACGATGAGGTGGAGTGTAGGCGCAAGGCTAATGCTTGTTTTGTTTGTGGTAGCGCGGGACATTGGGCGAGGGAGTGCCCGAATGCACTTATGAGGATGCAAGGCACTGGTAACGCGGGAGGGTCTGCTAGTGTTGGACGTGGCGCGCCGACGGGGCGCGGACGTGGTTCATTTCAAGCTAGCGGGGCTAACGCTAGCAGGGCTAGCAGCATTGGCAGTACCGGTAGGGCGGCGGCACATGCGCTTAACATCGCTGGAACTTCGCGCAACGCTGCAACTGCGCAAGGACGTGGCCAGACTGACGTCATGACAGTTGCAGGGATCTTCGGTATATTCAAAGATTGATCTGAGAACAGGGTACCACCAGTTGAGGATTCGGCCAAGCGACGTGGACAAAACAGCATTCCGTACAAGGTACGGGCATTATGAATACCTTGTTATGCCATTTGGGCTGACGAACGCACCGGCAGCGTTTATGGATATGATGCACCGTGTGTTTCACGATCTATTGGATTCGACAGTTGTGGTTTTCATTGATGATATATTGGTGTATTCGCGCTCTCGAGAAGAACATGAGGTACATCTTAGAATTGTCTTGCAAAGGTTGCGGGAACATCAGTTATTCGCAAAGTTCTCGAAATGTGAGTTTTGGTTGGATGAAGTTACCTTTCTCGGGCATGTTGTTTCGGGACAAGGGTTAGCGGTGGATCCTGAAAAGATTCGAGCTGTTACTGAATGGAAGAGGCCGGAGACAGTTACTGAAATTCGTAGTTTTCTGGGGTTAGCCGGGTACTACAGGAGATTTGTACTCGGGTTTTCGCGGTTAGCTGCGCCACTTACGAAATTGTTGCATAAGGGTGTGAAATTTGATTGGGGTACCGCGCAAGATAAAAGTTTTGAGGAGTTAAAGAGTCGGCTTGTATCCGCACCGGTTCTTGCTATGCCGACTGCTGATAAAGAGTATACGGTTTACACCGATGCATCTCGATCAGGATTGGGCTGCGTATTGATGCAAGACGATCATGTAATTGCCTATGCATCTCGGCAATTGCGACCGCACGAGCAAAACTACCCGACTCATGACTTGGAGTTAGCGGCGGTGATATTTGCGTTGAAGATTTGGCGGCATTATTTGTATGGCGTGAGATGCCGTATATTTACTGATCATCAGAGTTTGAAATACATCTTCACGCAAAAGGAATTGAATTTGAGACAAAGAAGGTGGTTGGAATTGATGAAAGACTACGATTTGGATATCCAGTATCACGCGGGAAAAGCGAACAGTGTAGCAGATGCGTTAAGCAGAAAGAGTCAGGTAAACCTGGCGTCGGTAATCACAAGTGAAAAGCATCTTCTTGAGGAAATGCGTAGGTTGGAAATTCATGTTGGCGCATCACGCGAATTAGCGTTGGAAGTGGTATCTAAGTGTGGTAAAAGCGAGGTGGGGACTAGCGCAACTGCAATTGCGTCGGTTGTGCTAGCAGCGGTTGAGATCCGATCGGAATTACATGAACAGATTCGTGCAGCGCAACAGGATGATCCAAAGTGTCAGAAATTTAAATTGCACTATGAGTCAAATGCTGATTCCCCATTTAAAGATCAAGGAGATGGAATTTTGCAGTTTCATGATCGCATTTGTGTACCAAATGAAGCTGAGTTGAAGGATCTGGTTTTATCCGAGACGCACGACTCGGGTTACGCTATTCATCCGGGGGAAGTAAAAATGTACCAAGATTTGAAGAAGTATTTCTGGTGGCCGAAAATGAAGCGAGACTTGCAAAGGTATGTAGAAAAATGTCAGATATGTCAGCAAGTTAAAGCAGATCGACGGAGGAAAGCGGGATTGTTGAGACCGTTGGAAATACCTACGAGGAAGTTTGAGTCGATCACAATGGATTTTGTATCCGGATTTCCGAGAACCGTTAGTAGATATAACACTGTTTGGGTGATTGTGGACCGGCTGACGAAGATAGCTCATTTCATTCCGCTTCGAATTGAGACATCGGGGCAAGAGTTAGCGGAGTTATTCCTGAAATATCAATTCAAGTACCACGGTTGTTCACGCTATATTATTTCAGACCGAGATCCTCGGTTCACTTCTCATTCTGGGAGAGCTTTCAAGAGACAATGGGTACTAAGCTAAGATTCAGTACAGCGCACCATCCTCAGACGGACGGTCAGTCCGAACGCACTATCCAAACGTTGGAAGACATGTTACGCTCTTGCGCGCTAAGTTTACAAGGTTCGTGGGTTGATCATTTGTATCTGGTGGAGTTCGCCTATAACAACAGTTATCACTCGAGCATTGGTATGTCACCGCAAGAGGCGCTGACAGGGCAGCAGTGCAGTACTCCGTTGTGGTGGGGACCAGCGGGTACATATCCGCCTACGGGACCGCAAATGTTAGAAGAAATTGCTGAGAAAACGAAAATGGTTCTGAGTCGACTCAAGTCAGCTCAAGAAAGGCAAAGGAAATATGCGGATATTCATCGAAGACCGTTGGAATTCCAAGAAAGTGATCATGTATGGCTTCGAGTTTCGCCTGTCAGAGGCGTACACAGATTTGGTGTTTCGGGTAAGCTAAGTCCTCGTTATATTGGGCCGTTTCAGATTTTGCGACGAGTTGGACCGGTAGCATACGAGCTTGCACTACCACCGGCATTGGACCGGGTTCATCCGGTGTTTCATGTATCACAGTTGCGCAGATATGTACGAGATCCGTCACATTGTATTGATCATTCTGACTTACACGTGCAAGACGATCTGACCTATCAAGAGGAACCAATGCGGATATTGGATCGAAAGGAACAACGGCTACGAAGCAAAGTGATCCGGCTTGTGTTGGTAAAATGGGGACGACATTCCGATAAGGAAGCGACGTGGGAACTCGAGGAGAGTATCCGAGAAAAGTATCCGGAGTTATTCGACAATTAAGGTACGAAATCAAGTTCAGCGGACTGAACTTCATTTTAAGGGGGGGAGAATTGTTACATTCTAATCCTTGAATAAATAAAAAAATATATATATAAAAATGGCTTAATTGTAAAGATTTTATAAATAAAAATATGCAAAAAGGGCCTATTTGTGAAGATTTTTAAGTTATGCGATATTATAAACTTGGAGGGCTTATGTGCAAAAATTCCATATATTAAACATGACACCTTTCTTCTCATCTTTAATATTTCCATTTACACCTCTTATATCGTGAGGGGCTAGGTTTTGGCCGAACCTAAGAGAGAAAGAGAGAGAGAGTGAAATCGAGCACGAAATCGGGTCAAAATTGTCAGAAATCGGAGATTCGAGCTAATTGGACGATCGTGATCAATTCTAAAGCTTCAATCTGGTATAATCTTCCTTCCTTGTGATCTTTTGAGAAACCCTAAGTTGTTCGAATTGATATATTTCTTTGAGAATTCGAATTTAAGTTCGATTGATTCGATATAACTCGATATTCGGTTTGATTTGGATTGAATCGATTGATTTTGTCTGGGAAATTGGAAATGGAATTAGGGTTTGGTAAAAATGGTGGGATTTGGGGAAATTACTGAATTTTCAGGTGTTATGCACCATTTGGATCTGAATTGATCGAGTTATAATCGTTTGAATATCTCGATTCGTATTGTTCGATTGAATTATTTGTTTGGTTTGATTTTGGAATTAGGGTTTTATGCCAAATTGTATACCAATTGAATATATGGTTTAAGGTGTCGATTCTCGATAACCTAGATGTAATATACCTTCTGAACCGATAATACGTAGCAAGGGTTAACCATGTCGAACCTCGATCAAAACAAAATCTGGAGGTGAATCGGGCGAAAATGACAATAAAATCTGTCCAAATCCAGACTGGCCGGCCATTGGTGCGGCTGTACAAAATTCTACATTCCGAATTTGGATTTGTTTCCTTCATGAAAGTTGTAGATCTTTTCGTTCTGGTTCAGTCAAGCTTTGATTCACCCAAATCGGAGTATGTATGACAAAGATATGGCCAAAATACGAACTGTGTGTCACAGATGTAATTTTTGTGCGGCCTTCACAAATTTCCTGCGGCCCGCACGAGGAACCGCAAAACTCTCGGACAAATCCGTGCGGCCCGCACAAAAAGGCTGTTTTGCTCTTTTGCTTAATTTCTGAAAATGTGTATTTTGTATTATCTAAACCTAATTGGTTGAACCATGACTTAAACCTATACCATTAGGACCCGAATACGAACATTAGATTGTGTTTAACCTAATTTAACTCGGTTTAACCTACGGAATACCAATCGAATGTTTTAATCGAGTCTAAACGTATAAATAGGTGGTAAACCTACGAGGCATCGGATCTCGGGATCGTTCGAGACGCCTGAGCCTTAGACGAGTGCACTATATACTCAGGTGCGGGGTTTCTGGACTTGTTTGATATTTTATATTCAGAAATAAACTGTGTTTCGATTGACATGTTGAATATTGGTTGAATTGCATTATCGGATTGTGTTGCATATGCATTGCATTGCCCTAATTAATTGGAACTCGGATTGTTTATCTGATTGATCTGCATACTGGTATGGTATTCTTTGTGTATTGATCTGAATGATCTAATTTGGAATTAAAAGTCACCGTGATTTATATCACCATCGGTTGGTGGATATGGCATTACCGTCCCCCATCGTGGCGACGACACCCAGGGGGTGTGTTCGGATTTGTCAAAGTCTTTGCAAGGACTTTGACGACCCAGTATTCTAAAGCTTTAGATCGTCTGGCCCTCAGCAGTTCCCAGTACCGGTTGGGACGAGGGGTAAGTGACTCTGTATTATGAATTGGAATGTATGTGACTTGTGTATCGGAGGCATTACCCAGGGGGTGAATGCGTTTGGATGGTCGATTGGTTTTATATGGATTTTCTGGATATGAAATGGAACCAGACTAATAATTAAACGGTTAAGCCTGTACTACCAGATATTCTGAGATTCGAGTTAAACCAAATATTGTGTGATTGAATTTCGGTTTGGCAATTCCTGAGTTGGATTTCATTTGGCTTATTGATGTCGGTCATGTTTATATATTATTATAAACTGTTCTGAGCTTTATTTGTGCTTTATTTTTGAATATAATCTGTGATTGCAAGTCCAGGAGCGAAACGTGGCAAATTTATCGCACTGAGAATTTATTTCTCACCCCCTCTTTGGGTTATCTTTTCAGGTTCCGGTTCAGCAGATCCGAGAGAGGCACGAGGTCGGTAGGCCTGGTTATTCCGCTGCTTAGACTGTCTGGTATGGTGACATTAGAGATTATGTATATAGTTATGTTTTGTTGATGTACATATATAATCTCTATGTCATTTTTGTGGTGCGTATCCATCGAGATACGGGTTTGTATGATATTACCTGACCAGCTGGGATTTATGTTATTTGTTGTTGGTTGTTTGTTTATGTTTTTAGTTCTTATTGTATCGTAATTGCCTTGTAGGCATACGGGCAACCGTATGTCTACGGCAGGAAAGCACCTGTCGCGCCTCGTTGGGCCGCGGGGTGTGACATACTGTGCTTGGCACATTCTTCATAAATTACCGAGTAAATTCGGTGGGCAAGATGATAAGGAGGCTTTAACCTATTTGGTTAAGGCAACAGTATACGAAGCCAAAACTCCATTGAATTTTGAAGAAAATTGGAGGAAGCTGATGGTGGAAATTGGGTACGAAGATGCACCGTGGTTTAAAAGTATATTCAGACAGAGGCGTAAATGGGTGCCAATTTTTTTGAATGACAGATTTTGGGCTGGCATGAATACCACCCAAAGGGTTGAGAGTATGAATGCTTTTTTTTTATAATTATCTCCGGTCTAAGGCAACACTTGCTGAATTCGTTGTCAATTTTGAATATGGTTTGAGTAGGACTTGGGAGAGAGAGCATTTTATGGACCATAAGGACAAGACCACAACACCTGTGTTAATATCTGATTTAGAATTTGAGAAATAGTTTTGTAGTTTATACACAAATATCATATTCTATAGGTTTCAACATGAGGTTGTGAATTTGACTTGTGTTTTTAAACTGCAATTAGAAGACTCTACAAAGGTTTATGAAGTTCAAGATATTTTTGGAAATATCTTTGAGGTACAGTACAAGGAGCAGTTGAAAGAAGTTTTTTGTATTTGTAAAAAATTTGAGGCCTCTGGTATTGTTTACGCTCGCTCGATCATGGTTTTGAAACATGAGAAGCAATTGTATGTTAATGATAAGTACATACTTGATCGATGGAGGAAGGACAAGATTCGATTTGATTTGATTCCTGCTGCATGTCCTGATGGTGGCAGTGTTGAAATTAATAGGTAACAATTAAAATTTTGAAAGATTCACTTACTATTTTTACAGTATTGGTGTTGATGTGGTTTTCTATTCTTATGTGAAATTATTTTTTCAATTTTTTTTTTTTGCAGGAGGTATGATATGACAAGAAAATGAATCCAATAATTAAAGATTTTTTTAACTTTGGTTGTGTTAGTGATGACAATGAAAATAAAGTTCTCAATGGGCTAGAAGATCTTCTAAACAAACTAAAAGGTTTACACTTTTTGAATATTGTAAAAAATGATTTTTTAATTGTTTGGTATTGCACTTCTTTATTATGTTCCTTATTTCATTTTTATTTGTTTCAGGAGATGTTAAACAGGTTGTAGATGGTACAAGTACAATTGATAATGGTGGATCTGGAGGAAGGACTTCTAGAGGGAGGGGAAGTGGTGCATCAAGAGAAGAAGTATGCGATGGTTCAACAGTCCACAGAAAACGAGCCAAAGGTAGAGGGAAAGGTATTGCAAGAATCTTTTGAAAGTATTGTATTCAGTTGTTTACAGTATTTGTAGAAGTAATTTGCAGGATTCACATCACTGTAATTATTTTGACAAGCCAGGCAGTAATTGGTCAAATAAATTGTGATGTAACTTCAACTAGCACAACTACAGGAAGAGGTAATACTGTAATTTATTTGTATAGTTGTTGGCATGTTTTGTTAGTATTAATTGTATGATGTTACTGTATTTGTTGAAGTAATTTACAGTATTCATAGCAATTTATTACATGACATTTGACAATCCTAATAAAAGTTTTGAAGTATTGTCCTGTCTTGTTTACAACATTTGTGGAAGTAATTTACAGGATTGAAACAACTGAATTTTTTTTAACAAGCCAACCAGTGACTGGTCAAACAAATGGTGAGGCAATTATTGGTTCAACAGTTAGAGGTAGAGGAAGAGGTAATAAATGAACTATTGTTCATACTTTTTGGCTTATTGTTGGCATATTTAATCTTCTTCATAATAATTTACTTGTTATATTAGGTGATCCAATTACTCATGATTGGGATGCACTCATTGTTAGACTTGGTACAAATCAAGCTGTAATTCATGAAAGAAATGGGGAGTCAATGTCTGGTTCTATTGGTAGAGGTATGACATATCTTGTATATATTGTGTTGTTTATTGAAAGATTTTACCACATTAGTCTCTTATATTTACAGTATTATTATTA
This sequence comes from Carex parvula, assembly GCA_025461045.1. Taxonomy (NCBI): domain Eukaryota; kingdom Viridiplantae; phylum Streptophyta; class Magnoliopsida; order Poales; family Cyperaceae; genus Carex; species Carex parvula. Next base: position 655,932 of record JAJGRW010000724.1, read on the forward strand.
CAGGTGAGCAAATTCTTTTGCATTCTTCGTCAAGTCATCATGAAGAATTGAATACCACTGCCAATGAAGTATTAAATTCTGCATCATTGATAAATATATTGCCACCGCAGAAATAAAAAAGAAAGGGACGACCACCAAAACATGATTATAAAAACCCGATGGATGTAAATGTCAAGAAGAATCGCACACAATTAATAGTAGGGAATAAACATTTTTTGAAGATATAAGGGAGTAATATAATTTTTATGAAAAAAAATGTATTTTTCAAGATTTTTTTTCCAGTGAGCTTGTTTGTAAAAACATTTGTTTTTTTATAACATTGTTGGATGTACAAATTACATTTTTGCAACTGGCAATTTAGCTGTTGATTTAGATTATTTGTTTGCATTGTTGAAAACAAATTAATTCAGATTTCATTGTTAAAAGTAAAATGATTAATAACATAAATTGGTGCAATTAATAAATTTGAATGTTTTATAAGTTTTATAGAATAAATTACAAGATTTATTGGATTAATTTACAGTTTTTTTATTGACTGATTCATATTTCGTTGGTGAAAATAAATTATTTCAGATTTCATTGTTAAAAGTAAAATGATTCATAATATAAATTAATAAATAGGTTGTATAACTTTTTTTATAGAATTAAATTACAAGATTATTCATCATATAAATTGGTGGAATGAATAAATGAGAATGTTTTATAACTTTTGTAGAATTAAATTACAAGATTTATTTACTTAATTTACAGTTTTCTTATTGAATGAATTTGTCTACAGTTCTGTCAAGTTGAGTTTCATATGGAGACGATTAGTATTGTGGTCCCCAAATTATTAAATTTTAAACACCAAATGTTATACTTTGCGCCATTTCATTCGCACCATTTCATATGATCTAACTATATCACCCTAACTATAATTATATAACACTCTGTTATATATGAACCGTAGCCATTTCTATTTTTTCTGACCGACTAAATCCCGACTGGAGTCCGACTAAAGCCCGTCCGACTAAACCTCGTCTAAACCCCACTCTTTCACTCTCTCACTCTCTCACTCTCTCACGCTCTCGCAAAATCTCTCACTCTCTCGTAAAGTCTCTCACGCTCTCGCAAAATCTCTCGGTACCGACTAAACTCCTCTCTCACTTAGCGATTTTGAGATTATCACTCTCTCACTCTCTCGCTGTCAATCGATCCCCACTGGATCGCCATTTCCCTCTATCCCTACTGATTTCTCTCTATTGCCACTGGATCTGATTTCTCTCTCACTTCGTGATTTGAAGAAAATGAAGAAAACAGCGAAAAGTTGTGAGATTTTACTTTATTTTCATCAGATTGTGAGATATTTTACTTTATTTTACTCTATTTTCCTACTGATTTCTATCTATCGCCACTGGATCTGATATTTTACACTAATGCACTGATATTTTACAGTAATGCACTGATATTTAAATCGCTTTGTCTTTATTTTCATCAGTTTGTTAGTGAAATGGGAGAAATTGTTATTTAAATCGCTACACTTGTTAATTTCAAGTTTTCATTTGTTAATTTTAAAGATTGATTTGTTAGGGTTATAATATTTCTCATATTTTATTTTTTCGATCTTTTAGTTTTATACTAATACACTGATATTTTAAAGTATTGATTTGATATTTCACAGTATTGATTCGTTAGGGTTACAGTATTTCTCAGATTTTGCTTTTTTGATCTGTTATTTTCATACTAATACACTGATATTTGAAAGTATTGATTTGATATTTCACAGTGTTGATTTGTTAGAGTTAAAGTAATTATTTTACAGATTTTTTGATCTAATGTTGAATGAAAATTGTTTGTCAGATGCATCGGACAAAGGAAGTCGTTCTTCTCCAAGATTTGCTAGTAAGCAGTCCCAAAGTTAGTGTTATTCTTTACAGTATGCAGTATAATTTTGTCAGGTTTTGTGATATTATTTTTTTACAAATCAAATGAAAGAAAAAAATAAAGGAAAGGGTAAATCTGCAAAGGTTATGTATTAGTCAATTGTAAATGTTAGGTATAGTACTTATATGATATATTTTACAGTATGTATGCAATTTTTATTACATGATGCAATTTATAGGATATTTATAACATTTGTACAGGATATGTGCAATAGTTTACAGTATTAACTTTGGTTAATCATAGTTACAGGATCTGTTTAGCAGTGTTATTTTATATTATTCATTAGTAATTTCACATTATTGTCAGATTTAACAGTATAGTAAACAAACTCTAAATTTTTTCTCAGATGCACCAAAGAAAAGGAAGACGGGGAAGGGTAAAGATGCTCTCAGTAAAGTTTCTCAAGTTGAACAAGGTTTTGCTTCTTATTTTTCTTTAAAAGATTATTCACAGTGTGTATTTACATCATTCGTTAGTAATTTAACAGTAAATTTGTTTAACAGTTGTATTAGAGGATGCAATTTATAGGATACACAGATCTATTTTACAGTATTCATTTTGGTTATTAATAGTTACATGATCTGCTAGTAAGTTTAGCAGTTTGTTAAATGATGTATTACTCAGCTCTTAAATGTTATGTACAGTACTTAATAGGATATACTTAACATTTTTACAGGATATATGTCTTAATTTTACAGTATATATCTAGTAAGTTTATAGTATGGATCCAATTTATTAGAGTATTCAATTTATAGGATATATAGAACAATTTTACAGGATATGTGCAATATTTTACAGTATTCATGTTCGCACAAAAGTGTATCACAAAGTTTCAGTACAGCAAGCTATACCTTTTAAATCTTGAATTAACTTCCGACTAAGACTGCAAGTGCACAATCTATCGTATAGTTTAGTCATGTATCGATCCACATGACGGTTCAAATCTAAACTGGATTCTACTTAAATTAATTAAGTACTAGAAGTTGGAAAATGTTGATTTGGTTTGTTTAATTTCCTAAATTCAATAACAATAATTAAAATGACAGAAAGTAAAATTTGGTTTTTATCAGTTATAAAGAAAAACGTTTCCAGGGTTTTCGATTTCATCTTCAACTCTGCCTCTCGGTACCAGACGCGACTCGTACTTTCATACGCAGCCCGCATGGAAGACGCGGCCGGCGTGGCCCTCGAGTGAATACATCAGCTGTTTGTTTTTGCGTTGTCCTTTAGTGTAAGGTTCCATTGACCGTACCTAATGTTCCTAAACCTCAACTCTCGTTTATTGGCTTAATAAACTTGGTATCGGAATTGCAATTTCACCTTCTTAGGTTTCCAACCCTAAACTCTCGTTTATTGGTATTCAACCTAAGTTATTTGTCCAATTTACTAAAGGTATCCACCACCTCTCGATAAATGAAAAAGTTCACCTCTCAGTTACTATTTGGTCTCGCCTCACGGCTCAAAAACCTACCTCAAATACTTAGTCTGGTTGAAAGAAACATCAAGGCCAAAATACTAGAAAAGATGCTATAGACATCTAACAGTAAACAACAAGAATCATTAAATCAACTTCAACAAAGCAATTAAAATAGTACTCAAACAAATAAACACAAATATCAACACAGATTCAAACAACATGCATGTAAAACAAAGTATCCGACTACATCGTAATCCTAGAAACTAAATAAACTACTCAGACATAGTCAAAAAGCAAATAAAACAAATAAAGATAAAGGAGTTCATAGAAAAACTAGAAGAACGATGAAGATTCGTCGCAAAACTCTCGTTTAGCTCCTCTCTTCTTCGTCTCCCAGCCAGCTGTCTCTCCTTACCCTAGGAATTGTTCTCATGCCCCAGCATATGCTCTCAGGTGCAAGAAATCTCGTCTTGTAGCTTTTCTGGCCGACCTTCCTTCAATTAGCCTCTGTTTTCAATTCTGCTTCTATTTCTGAAAAAGTTTGACACGACCCGCATCGAATGTGACGTGGCCCGTATTCCTGTGTCTTTGGCTCAGATTGTAGATCTTCTCGCAAGTTTTTGAAAAGTGATCATACACTCAAAACAGAGTTATCGAGTCAAAAGTTATGACTGTTTTAAGTTCGGGTGCTGAAATTTCAGCATCATATGGATGGTGTCCTGGTTGTGTCTGTGGTCAGGCAGAGAGTTGTATGGTTCGCATAAGAAGGTACACAGACCGTGTATAAACCTTCAAATTCTAGATTCTTCCTCAGTTTCGCCCGTTTTCTGCAAAGTAAGAACAAATGCGCAGCAGTACCACATTCTAGAGATATTCAATGAAATAAACACAATTTGACAGTTTTAGGCACAGGTTTTGGTACAGAAATTAGTCAGAATTATAGGTCAAATAACAAGACATCAATTCACTTTGTTCATCATAGTTACAGGATACAGTATTGATCTAAAAGTCCAGTATTTATCTACTACGTTTACAGTATTGATCTAGTAAGTTTACAGTATTTATCTCAATACAACTTTGTTTTTGCTTTGCAGCCAAGAAATTGGATAGATATGGCATAGTCACCAACAAATGTATTGTTGACCTTGCCATGACATTTATCCACGGTTAAGTTTTTCACAAATTGACCTTGGAACATAGCAAGCTCCTGTTTTCCACACCCTTCCTCCATCTTTTTGTAATTCCCAAAAAAATACAAGTGTCCAATGCGATATTGCAAACCATTTTAATGAAATATGACAACGATCACAGTATTTTCTTTTTCAAGAGAAAAAATTGTATTTCACCTCTGAAAGTGTATCTCACTTCATGTGTCTGCCGTCGAAGGGTGACGTTGTTGACCTAAGTCAGGTAAGGACTTCAACGTTACTTCTTCGTGAGAGGTATTTTGGGAAAAAATCACAAATCAGGAGGCAGGAGCTTGAAAGGGTCATTGTTCAACTTGTAGACAATGATGCATCAACACCAAGAGATGTGGTTTCTCTGTTGGTGTTGTATTTGTTTACAACAATTTTTTTAGTCCCAAACACTGCTGGGAGTGTCCCTTTGCATATGTTCAGGTACGCAGAATTAATATGGAAGTTGATATCTTGTATAATCTTTTGAATTAATTCTAATATAGTATAGGGAAAATTGATTATTTGCCACTACAGAACCTTTAAATTTGAAAAATGCCACTCCAAAATCAGAAATTATCCTAATGCTACTACAAACTTACTTAATTCTTAATTTTGCCACTAATACTGTATTAGTCCTGTAAAAAAAAAAATTTAATTAATGACCGAAATACCCTCTGAGAGAAAACAAAACTCAACCAGGCTTTCTCTCCAAAACAGACGAAACGTTCTCCCCTCTCAGAGACTGACCCTATACTTTTTCCCCTCTTCTTCTTCCCCGCTTAGGGAGGCCAAATCCACCGAGAAAATCCGCTTCTTCTCCGACTGGGTCTCCGACTGGGTAATACCTTCTCTTCTTCTCCGACTGGACCAAAACTCCTTCTCCTCTTCTTCTCTGACTGGACCGAAACTCCTTCTCCTCTTCTTCTCTGACTGGGTAATACCTTCTCCGATGGGACCGAAAACTCCTTAATCAACTAGAGGAGCGACTGGGCTATACTACTCTTCAAGGTTCGTTGATCACTACTTCGTTTCACCTATTTTTTTTTTCTTTTTCTGTCATTTCTGCTCAACGTATAAACTCTAGTTGAATTGAATTGAAATTATAATTCATATGTCTCTGGTGCCGGCTGGAGTAGTGAGATGACAGAAGTTCCTTGGAGGATGTGGATTGACTGTTTGATGGAATTCACTATTTGAAATGTGGTCGAGCTGTCAAGACCAGTTGATATCTCATCCATGAATAGAGCTTTTGCAGGACCCACTAGCATTTCACCTATACAAAAGAGCAGTGTTGTGTTCCAATAATTGGTATAGCAGTATATAGTGAAGACTTGAGATGTATAACAAATGCACACAGCATTGCATCAATGAATGAGCTTTTATAACTTACTAGCATCTGACCTATAGAAAAAGATTTGTGTACTGGTATTTGCTATGTCAGCAAGTGATATTGATTTCAGATGTATATGTAATGAATACAATTATTATTGTAGAATTTTTACCTGTAGTGACACGCTTCCTTTGGCCCCCAGAGATACCTCTAATCATATCATTTCCTACCATGATATCTGCACATATCTCCAATCCCAATATTTACAAATTCTATAAATAAGAAAAATGAAAAACAGAGAAACCTCCAGTCCTATCATTGCTATTGATTATTAAATAAGTCATATTATATCTGTTTGTATTGAATTGAATTGAATTGAATTGTATTGATTATGTTTCTATTGAATTGAATTGAAATTTTGTGCTTTATGTTTCTTATCACTACATTAGTTGAAGATAACAATGGATTTTTAACTCCAGAACCAGTTCGGATCCACTTCATTTAGCCATTGTGCCTCCACTGTGAGTTGATGACATGGACAAGTCATGGATTCCTATTGGGTAAGTGTAAGATTGAGTCTGATTTTTGAAACCCTTTGAATTTGATTTTTTTTCCTGTTTGTAAATTAAGTAATTAACAAAAAAAGAGTTGGTAATCTAACATTTTACTTGTACATATAGGGTTGACCCAGAAACTGCTTATAGGATAGAGGTTAAGACTGAAGGATTTTGGAACAAACAAAATGATGGTAGGAAGTTATATGTCAAGGGAAGGACATTAAAATGGGTTGTGGATTCAGATAGGTTCTCCTTGTGTGATATGATTAGTGGTATATCCGATGAGATATCTTGGGGGAGTTGTCAAAAGCTAAGAATATGGGTGTTTGACAAAAATGAGGGGAAAGATGTGGGCGTATTGTCTGAGTCACAAATACCAGAGATGTTTAGAATGTACCAACAGGAAAGGAAAATCTTATTTGCTGCAGTAGTGTGTGATACAGACAGTAGCTCAAATTGTAGTGGTACTAGTCCCACTTTTCCATGCACTCCATCGCAGCCAACATCATCCATTGCACCTGCTAATCAAAGCCAAGTTGAGAGCTCTCAGGGGTGTAACACTTAGCGCTGGTACTGGTACTTGGTACTGGTACTTAGTGCACTGACAACTATTTCCAAGCTGCCTCAAAGCATGTTTTCCTTGCAAATACCAAAAAGACTATTTTGGGAGAGCAACAAACAGACTGCACAAGCAAATTAATACCTTATGAAAGCCCTAATTCACATGTTTTTATGGCATAAATATCTCAACCCTACGGGTATAGCATCAGAATTTACCAAATCAGGTACTGCAATTTGATCCCAATAATATCTGCTTCCATTTCCTTTGCCTTAGTGGGTATCTGAACAATACCAAAAACAGACCTCTGTATATAATTGGCATTATACCACTCTCATCAGATACAAAAAAACTATTAGGAAAAATAATCAACAAGAAGCACTTTGAGATGCTTATGTTTAAGAGAAGCAAGTTTTGATAACCATTGTGCCCTCAGAAGTTCACACATTACACATTTCCAGAATTCATACATAGCCAAGAGACCAGAACAAGCACGCTTTTCTTTCCAGTACCAAGTATGTTACGCAGTGGCATCTATAATATTTACACAATTTTAGAGGGGTAAATATGATATTGTGAATTTTAGAAGGGAAAATATGTCATTTTCAAGATTTTACTCATGCCCTTTACTGGTACAAGGTACAATCTATTTACTCACAAAATTTTACCATTTTTTTGCAGGAGAAGAAGATCAAGCAATGCTTAGCCGGAGAAGAAGATCAAGCATGCTTTGCAGGAGAAGAAGATCAAGCATTGAGAAGAAGACTAATGTCATTAGTAGGAATTTAGTGGCTTATTGAACTCAAATTTATTAGGAATTTAGTTACTGTGTGTTTATTGAACTCAAATTCCAATGTTGAACTTCATGTTGAACTTCATGTCTCTGTGTTTATTGAACTTCATGACTATCTGTTTATTGAACTCAAATTAATGTCTGTGTTTATTGAAATTCATGACTGTGTTTATCAAACTGGATCTTGATTGAATAATTGCACAAGAAAGCACATGGGATAGATACTTCCTGTTAAAGATTAAATTGATTATGAATAAAAGTGACTGATTTACTAGTAACAAATGATTTACACACAAGTTCAAACTTTTGGATTAAACCTTAGTAGGAAGAACCCAAATCATCAGTCAAAGCTGATATCTGTACACAAGTTGGATCTGAAAGAGTTTACAAATTATCAATCAATAATAAAGCATTTAGCATAAGGTTACAAAACCAAAATCCAAAATACTAATCATCGATTACAAATGTTAGCAGAAGATTACAAATTACTAATCATCGATTTAGCTTTCTAAATACACTTGCACTACTTGCGCATAATTACAATCAAAATACTAATCATCACAACAACATTTATAACAAGAAGGAATATTATCTTCTCCGCTAACGCAACAATTTGGGAGTTTTGTTTTTTCAATTTTCCAATCTCATTATCAAATCGAGCGACAATTCGATTAGGGAAAATTCGAATACCATTGGATTGGTCATGCTCGAGATCACTCTGCATGCCCACAACTCCAATGTCACGAAGATATGCCTCGTAGTCCTCTTCCCACATCTAGAACCTGCATGAACATGTCTTCTGCAAAATAAAATAAAACTACATTAATTTGGTATAAAATAAAATTTGATTGATAATATTCATTAAAAGTTGTTATAATTCTATCATTAATTTGATATTTAAATTGTTTGATACAAGCCTAAATGACTTATCAGATAACATTAGTTAGGCTTATGCACTTCAGTATTAAGCAACAATAAACCTCTCTGGTACCTATACCAGCAAACACAAAGCAACCTAGCTTGGTATTAAGCAAATACCAGTATCAACATACAGCTATCTAACATCCAACAGTATAGCTCAAAAATAGAAAAAAAAAAGTGCATAACACTGTACTGGTACTGCACTGGTACAGCGGTACAGTGCCTGTACCAGGGCAACCCGGTACCATAAAACCCAGAGATCATACTTTTTTGTAGTTTACGCATCTGTAGAATATCCTCTATGAATTTGCTGTGGTACCGCTCACAAGTCGCTTAACATCGATTCCGCAATTCGGGCATTGCACGATTGGCAACAGACTATCACTCGGTAGCATGGAGGTGGACGAAATCGATTGCGTAGAGGAGGACTATGGCGATGCATGCTGAGGTCTCACTGATCTCTCACTGATGGCGATTGTGTAGAGGAGGACTGGAGGCAATTTCCTCTCACTGATCTCTCACTGAGGTCGCGATTTCCTCTCTGGCTGATCACGCCATTTCCTCTCTCACGCGATTTCCTCTCACAGAGGCGATGTATATTGGGGAAGGCGATACTTGTTAGAGGGTATGAAGGGTATAATTGGCAATACAAAAATACATATTCCAAATCAGTATTTTTCAATTAATTCTTAAAAAAAATAGTATAACAATTGTATAATTGTGGCAAAATTAAGAATTAAGTAAGTTTGTAGTGGCATTAGGATAATTTCTGATTTTGGAGTGGCATTTTTCAAATTTAAAGGTTTTGTAGTGGCAAATAATCAATTTTCCCTATAGTATACCTTAACTTTTTTCAGGTACGCAGAGCGTCTTGAAGATTTGCCAAAATACAACTGGGGTGCAGCAGTTTATAACATGTTGCATACCCACATTGCGAATGCCGCTATGTGGTGCAAACTCAAGAAATTTCAGATGTTGAGATGACAGATGACGAACCGGGAAGCCAGACGCAGACAGCAGCAAAGGAAACTGGCTACCTACCAGGCTGTTCTCTGGCACTAATTGTAAATTTTTTTACAAATATATAATTATAATTTTGATACAGGCATTTTATAGGATATATAGCACAATTTTACAGGATTCATGAAATAGATTTATAGTATTCACATTTGTTATGTACAGTGCTTTATAGAATATATTTTACAGTTTTACATGATATATCCAACTATTTTACAGTATTTATATGATGAGTTTACAGTGTGGATGCAGTTTAGTACATGATGCAATTCATAGGATATATAGCACAATTTTACAAGATTCATACAGTAGGTTTACAGTATCACATTGGTTATGTACAGTGCCTTATAGGATATATTTCATAATTTTACAGGATATATTCAACCATTTTACAGTATTTACATGATGAGTTTCCTGTATGATTGCAGTTTAGTACATGATGCAATTCATAGGATATACAGTACAATTTTACAGGATTCATACAATAAGTTTACAGTATTCACATTGGTTAATCATAGGATATATATAACAAATTTTTTAACTTTTTTTTTCAGGTGTGGTTCTATGAGCAAACTGGCTTTGAGAAGATGAGAAGCTCGACATGACACATTCCCCGTTATCTGGATTGGTACGATGGATTATGTAATAAAGTCAAGAGACCGAATTTTGAAAGGCAGCTGTTTCACATTTCAAGATCAAACATACAAGAATCTCCAGTGAAACATTTTATGGCAGAGGAACCTTTGAAGGAGAAATGTTTTGTCGCTGTTGTAGACACCCCAAATTGTGTAATCCTGAAAAAAAAAATATATGCTTGCACCAAACGCAAGTTATGAAGTCAATGATGAATCAAGAATGTAAGTTTCATGCGTCTGCGAAAAAGGTATGCTTTGCAATTGAATTTTTCGATCAATATTATTTATTGTCTAGTTTCAAGTTGAATATGCACATAACAAGTTGGATATTATTGGGTTAAGTTTAAAAGAATTAATGTTATGTTAAAATTGCATACTTTTTTAAATGCTCTAATTTGGAAGAATAAATTATGACAATGCATTTAATACATGAAATTAAGAAAGAAAATATTGCAACGTATATTTCCCAAATAATTCTATCCACATGAATACCCATCACATTAGTTATCTTGTTCGTTTATTTTCTACCCACGGTCTTGAGATGAATTATAGTAGTATATATATCATAAAATCTAAGAATATAACGAGGAAAATATATTTCTAAAATATACCATCTCATAAAATTAAGATAAAATCTAATGGGAAAAATATATTTAATTTTCTAATGCTACAATGCATACTATATTTTACTATGGTAATATCATACTAATATACTATAGTCACACTAATTGAACTATAGTAATATTCGTACTATATTATTTCATGCCGTAAACTTAAGAGGCTTGTTCAAATATGTCTTCAAATCTATAAAATAATAAATATTCTAAATGCTCATATAATTGGTACGTAGTCTCATGTCTCAACATTAACAAGGGAGTCAGTAGCCAAAATATGTGAACTACAATGGTTTAGGCAAAATCCACACGTTACCTATTGTCCACCTTTTACTACACCTAGGTACATGTGTAACATATACATATGGCTGAAGTATGTGGAGCTATTTACCTACTAATCTATAATAAATATTTGTATAGTTTCACATGCTTGATTAAATCATATCTCCAAATCAAATTTAATTAAGCATGCCAGGTCCAAATTTAACACTTTACATAGCACATATATCAAGTTAATTTGAACTAATGAGAAAGTAATTTATCATCACAATCTCACATTTTTACTAGTTCCTATTAGACAAATTTCTAGTTATTTGGTCAGTCAAGTGTTACATCAACTTAAATATTATATGCTCCCCATAAAAATCATGAGAATATTTATATACATATACAATTTTAAATGTTGATCAATTTCAGGAACTCATTAATATGTCACATAAATACATCCTAAAAATCAACATGAGCTAGAATTATCATAAATATAAAGCCTTCTATTGTATTGACCTTCATCATCATGAATATATTATGATCCATGCAATTCTCCTTTAATTAGAAACCTACGTGAGACATACCATTTCTCTTGAGTAAATTATAACACATTTAGAGGCTTTAATGAGCAGAAAAAAATTATACATAAATTGGAATAGTCATGAAGACAACCAAATAGTCAAATATGACATTGTAGGGCCACAAAAAACTATTCTTGAAAACATTTCAGCAAGATTCTTGCTTTTGCACCACTTGGATTGTAATTTTTTGTCATGTTTCTTGATCCTTCACACGGGCATGTCTTTAGAAAATTGATTAGACTAATTTGTCACAAAAACATTAGCATAAAATATATCATTCTTAAGTCTAAATCATTATTTCAAAAAAAGAAAAAAAACTACTAGCTAAAGTCTCCTATCAAATTATAATTGAAGAGATAAGATTCGTATTTCAAATTAAAGCACCTAAAAATGATAAAAACTCATTACTTGGGACTTTAAATTTAAAACCCTAAATTATCTACCTCTATGTACACATATTGAGAACATATTTCTGATTTTTTTCACATATAAGAAAAAATCCCAGCAGCTAAAAAAATTCAGCGAAAAATTCCAGCAACACAGTTTTTTTTCCAGCAGCAAATTCAGCAACAAAGAAATGAGTTTAAAAGTATTTTAATCATCATACTTATGCATAATCAAAATACACTTAATTTTGACATATCCTTGCTGCAAACTTTCAGTTTTTATTCTCTTGAATTTGACCTAAGAATAGTGCAAAATTCTGAAATTAAGCAAAAAAGTACAGCAAGAATCCTGCTGCCATGTTTCCACTTCTTCTTGACAATAAACATGATTATGATATGTTAAAATAGTTATATAAATTAAGTAAAACCTGCTAAACACCTATATGCATGGTTTGGATTTTGTTTCGGCATTAAATTCATCATAATTCAGTCCTTTTTTTACAGCTTTTGCCTAACAAATATGTTTAACTTTGTGCATAAAAGATTCAGATGTGGGGCATGCCATGTAGCAGCAGTTTGAGCACGTTTTTGAGCTTCAAGAGGCTTCAAACTTCACCTATAAATAGCCCCCTACATCTTCACTTCATCTTCATGGTTGGTTAGAGCATACAAAGCACAAAAGTAGAGCAAAAACGTTGAACTTCAGCCCACAGAAAAAAAAACAGCCAAGGAAAAATGTGCTTTCCACAAACATTCTCCTAAAACCCTAATAGAATGAGCTCCAAAAAAATAATGAGTGACAAACCTACTATGTTATTCCATTAACTTAATCCTCAAACTACTAAAACCATTCATCCAAGCTGCTGAAGAAATTGCGATGTTCAAATAACGAGAATGAAGATCTGCGTGACTTGAAAACTTTCGATTTATTTCCGCTTTCCTTTAGTTGCTTCCCTTATGTTTTTTTTTTAATTTTCTTTTGGCTGTCGTCATTATATTTGATTATCTCATTTTGTAATTTTTATTATTGCTGAAATATATTTTTGAAAGCTAGAAATTAGTAAAGACCGGTTTTCTTTCGGGTGAGTGTGGTGCTGATCACTCAAAAGAGAGCAATGTTTCTTTTAATATTTATAAACTCGGAAATGCTATCGGTTCGGACTGCAAGCGCACAATCCTTATCGAGTAGTATATTCGAGATCGATCCACAGGGAATATTGGTTCAGTGCTTTGAGCGATCGAATCGCAATCATTCGAAAGATTAGATGAAATCTGTAAATTGAGAGATGTTTGTTGATCAATGTAAATTAGGAAGCAATTAAAAGTAATTAAAATAAAGATAGAGATAAGAATTCCTAGGGTTTCGGCACACCGTTGCCACTCAATCCGCCTTGACAATATATTCCTGTTCCGTCTGATTTCCTGTCGTTGTTTTATGAAAGATAACTACACAGGTCACTGCGATTTATGTTACGCGATGATGACAGATCTTTCATCGAGACTCTACACAGGACAATGTGATTTACCTTACGCAACTGTCGGGTCTCTAAATACCCCAAATTACTACACAGATCACTGCGATTTACTTTACGCAAATGATGGAATTTGGTACGCGTTTTGTTGGTCTGGTTTATGGTTTCCCCGCTAAGGTTTTTTTCACATAAACCTAATAGATCTCAACGAGGCTAACTCATCCAAATAGTTTCTTTTGCCATTAAAGCACTGTCACTACCCTAATGGTCTCAAACTAGATCATTGAAATTAGGTGAAGAGATAATAAATCACAAAAGCATTTAGATACAACAACAAGAAACCATAATCAACAGAAATATATATATCAAAACATCAAGAGTAACAAGGTTTACTGCCTAGCCCTAAGAAAAAGAACTTAGCCGCAGAACGGCATGGTTACAAGCACTCCTCTCTTCTCTCTTTAATCAAATCTAACTCCTAATTACAAAGATGAAGTATTCTTCTGCCCAGGGGCCTTATATAGGAGTGTAGGGACGTGTAGAGGTTGATTGGAGGTTAAGAAATCAATCTGGAAACAGCTGTCGGCAGTTATTCTCCAAGAGACGCCTTCGGATACGGACCGTATCAGGTGATACTGTCCGTATTAGGACCTCGACGGTTAGGGTTTAATGCTTCCAGCGCTATCTTGTGGTCAATGCTAGGCCTGGTCCGTATTAGCCAATACGGACCGTAACAGAGACTTAGTCGATGAGCGTCGCTGATCCGATTGACCCGATTCTAGCTCTATTTGATGTAAAATAGTCCCAAAACTTGTATTCTGCAATAAAACATAAAGAAGGGTGACAGTAGCCTTTTTCTCTAATAAATCAAACATAAGTGTGAGAAAATATGTAAAACCTAAGCCAAAACCCTACGTAAATCATCGTTATTTTGACTCTGATCACGCCTCCCAACTTGAATTGTTGCTTGTCCTCAAGCAACGACACCCCAGCTGGTCAAAGATCCTGTCTAGGTTAAACCATACAATCTCAAGGACTTGTTTAAAATTTAAATTAGGGCTTAGGTTTGGTACAATTGGCATGATAATAAAAATTTAGAACTTCTAAAATATTCATGATCTCTCCCTTGAACAATTTATTCACCCCATGATTGACCTCATTATGCTTACCCTAGAAAATTTATTATCGAGCAATTTATTTCACAAATATCCTTAAAATTGAGAGTATTAATTTCCCCTTCGATTATAAATGGATCCCTTCCAATCAACAGGAATTCTAATGATATAAATTTTAATTTTCCTTCCCAATTGATTGGAGCAAAGTATGACAACTAAGTGTGTTGGTACTTGTGACTATTTTTGAAAAATTAAATATGTACAAGAATTAAAATTTGGGAGGTTTTCTCGAGCCTATTGGTAACCAGTCTTGCGTAGGCACCCGTACTCTTTTTATCCTCCATCTTTTATTCTATTTTTTTCTTTTTCTGGATTTTTCTATTTTTTTGGATTTTTCTATTTTTCTGAAAAGTAAAATAAATATTTTTGTGTCACAAGCGCCATGATTACACACAATTCCAAGTATTCATTCATACAAGGAATTATTGCATAGTTTCACTAGGGGTCTATCTATAATAAATAGGTATTCTAAAACACTATCAAATTTAAGAGACTTTACAAAAATAAATTACTCGATAAATAAAAATTCTAGGGTTTGCAATTTCTGATCAACTCTCATGGTTAGCAATTCATTGTTCACTTTGAAATCATCAATAATTAAAAATTCTGAATTTTTGGTATCATGGCCAATTGTCTAAACTTTTAGTCTAATTCAATTTAAAACAATTCCTATTTGATTAACCTACTCCTAAGGAAAAAATAAAAATACAAGCTAGCTAAAAAGCTCAATCTAATCATTCTAGGATTTTCGGTAAAGCCTCTAACCCTAGTCAAAAATTGAGTAAAACTACTAGCACCTAAGAATTTAAAATTTCGAAAATTGAATTGCGAAAAATTTAAAGATACATGGTCAATTTACCTCCTACCCGCCGAATAAAATTGAGCATTGTCCCCAATGCTCGAGAGATAAAAATAAAGGAAGTAACAAAGTAAAAAGACCGGGGAAAGATACAACTCACTGCACCTCAATCCTGAGGTGGTGGAGTGGGGGTGGTCGCTGGATCTCCTCGTAGAATGTCGGGTCGAAGAGTCCGTATGGTGGCGGATGATATGGTAAACCGGTGGTGAGGGCGTGCTGGTAGTACTGCTGTGATAAGTGGCGGGCCTGCCGTGCCTCCCGTCTGTTGTAGGCAGCATTTTCTCGCAAGTCGTCCATACCCTGGCGAATCTGACCTACAGAGTGACGTGTCGCGTCATACTGCTGGTCAAGCCGGGCATAAGTAGTCCTAGTGTCGATGGAGAATCTCTCCATGTTTGCATTGACGCTCCGGACGGCTTGTAGAACCCGGTTGTATCCACTCTGAGGGGCATCAGATGGTCCCGCCCCTTGTCGCGCTGCTTCTGCTGCGAGCGCCTCTTGCCGAGCCCTTTGCTCATTTGCCGCCATTTCTTGCATGTATGCGGCGGCTGCCGCTGTTTCGGCCCTGTCTTCCTCCTCAGCCTCGGCCATTAGAGCGTCGAAATCGACCTCATCATCGCTCTCTTGAGCGGCCTGTCTGCCTTTAGTATCCACTTGCTTCCACTTCGCTTGGTTTTTGAGAGATAGCGGCTTGCAAGGCATTTGAACCCTCCTTCTTTCAATGTGGTATAGGTATGGCTCAGGAGGTCTGCCGCTAATCATTCTCATCGCAGTGAGGCAATTGATATCTAGAAATTTCATGCCGGTGCCTTCTTTCAGGAAATTCACCTCGAGTCTGAGCTGCTGAGCGAGGATTGTTGCGATGGCACCGATGGAGATGTTTCCTCTGCCCCTTTTGTTCGTTCCAATCGAGTGGATGTGGTTGCAAAGGAAGTGGCCTATGTGCGGAGGCTCTTCCGGTGTGATGAGCATACATTTGAGGATGTACAGCTCGGGGAAGGTGACTTTCGCACAGGTTTCACCTCGAGCGAAAAGAGAGTTGCTGAGAGTCGCTTGCATGTAACGGAGTACTGGATGGACAATGTGGCTGGCGACTCTCGAATCACCACTGCGATCATTGGTGATCACCTTTCAGAAATTTCTTCATCATCATATGCTTGCGTTCCTTCATCTTTAAAGCCAAAGATGTCGCAGAAATCATTCATTGACATCTCTTGAGATATATTCATCAGTTGGAACTTGATTATGTCATTTTCAGAAGAGAAGGTGGAAATGAACTCTCGGGTGAGGTCGTCATAGACCGGGACATCTACCAGCTTGTTGAGAAAGTCCCAGATGTGACCCCTTTTTGCTAGGATTTTGAATTGAGCGAGGAGGCCGAGTCCTTGAAGGGTTTCGATATGAATAGCCTTGTGGTTGATGATCTTATTTTCTTCCAATCTTTCAAAGACTCTGGCATGCGCTCTGGAGGTGAATTTTATATCCAGTGGGTTATATTGCGGCTCCTCCATTGGTTGTGGCTCGTTTTGAGGAGGAGATTCCGGCAATTCTTCTCGCTCGGGGCTTTGCTCGGGCGATTGTGGAATCTAAGAAGAAGACTCCCCCTTCTTCTTTTTGCCCAGACCTGTCAAAGCTTTAAGAAGACCTCGTGTTTTCGGGGCCATTTTTTTTAGAATTTAGTCTTCTCTGTTACGGGCCGTATTGGGCCAATACGGTGTTGTTACGGACCCGTGTGCTGGTGAAGTTTGGAAGTACAGGAATTGATACGGACCGTATTGATGGATACGGACCATAATGAACTGATACTGGTCTGG
Source organism: Carex parvula (assembly GCA_025461045.1). Taxonomy (NCBI): domain Eukaryota; kingdom Viridiplantae; phylum Streptophyta; class Magnoliopsida; order Poales; family Cyperaceae; genus Carex; species Carex parvula. Next base: position 673,430 of record JAJGRW010000724.1, read on the forward strand.
TAAGAAACCGAGAAAACCTAATTTTTTTGTTGTTTTTTTCGTGATTTTTGGTTCTAGACTAAATTTAAAACAGAAAGCTTACTGAAACTAAATTGCGAATAAAGATAAAAGACTAATTTTAAAAATTAGAGACAAAATGAAAAATGAGAGGAAAAAGAGAGGAAGAACCGAAAATGGTGGAGATCAATGGTGCTCACGGCGGGTACGGGTCGGATACGGACCGTATTGGAGGTCGGCGTGAGTGGAGTTGGTCTCCTTTGGCGGCCGACGGCGTAGGCGAGGTTTGCTCGAGTTTTGCAAGAGAGAGGAGGAGGTGGAGAGGAAGGAGGAAGGGAGATAGAGAGGTGAAGAGAAGAGGAGAAGAGAAACGGGAGAGAGGGGGTTCAAAATAGAAAAACCTCTAGTTTGAACGGTTATTCAACTTCGCGCCTCTTCGTTAACGGGTTTAAATTTCACAGACCGGCTTTGGTTACGGACCGTATTGGCTGATACGGTCCGTATCCGATCCAAAATTTTGAATCCTGATAACTGTTTCTTCAACTCTTCCTTCAAATACGGTCCGTATTGGCTGATATGGGCCGTATTTGCTACTAACTTCCTTTTTCCTTGGAACTCCTGCTCCGTATTCACTGTCTCAGTCCGTATTGGCTGATACGGTCAGCAACAGAGAATATTTTCTTGCCTTTTCCAATGTTTTTAACCGAGCCTTTCCTTCTAGCATGTTCACCTGGCCATAGAAGAATGAGTGGATCTGATTCGTTCCCTAGTAAAAGTCCTAATTAAACTGAAAATAAAATTTCAAGAAAATATATAAAAGTGGCCTTGGGTTGCCTCCCAAGAAGCGCTTGTTTAAAGTCTTTAGCTTGACTTTGTGTTGCATCAGATTCTTTCAGATATCCTCCCGCCAATGCAAGCAGGTTGCTTGTCGGGTGGTTCGCCTTCAGCGTCTTCTGTGGTCTCATCATTGCTGACCTTCTCGAAAAAGTCGGTTTGTGTTTGAGGTCCGGGGTCGAATGCTAGACTCACACCGAGCACTGCTTCAACCTCGTCCAGTCTTTGAGAAATTGCATCGAGTTCTTCGCGTAGGTTTTTTATTAGTGCAAGGGCTAAGAGAGAATAATTCCTGTTGTTTGCGATATTGGGGCTCCTGTTCAGACCATCGGTTTGTGTTGTCACGGAGGTTGGATGGATCTGACCGTCATCTTGTACAATGAACAATCTCTCCACTTCTGCTTCGTGCATCATTTCCTCGATGTCCTCAAATTCATCCATTCGCAATTCATCATTGCCATATTCATCCACTGTTTCCAAGTTGTAAGCAAGATTTTTGTCAGGTGGGACTTTGGTTTCATTCATGTTGAAGATCATTTTGTTCTCGCCAACATTGAGTGAAATCTTCCCATTCCAAACATCAATCATTGCCCCACATGTGGCGAGGAATGGCCTTCCAAGGATGATCGGAATCTGCTCATCTTCTTCCATGTCAACTACCACAAAATCTGCTGGTATCCAGAATTTACCGACTTTGATTGGGATAGCAAGCAACATTCCTTCAGGATATCGAATTGATCGGTCAGCTAGTTGCACTGAGATCCGCATTGGTGATAAGTCTCCACATTCCAATTTATCAAATACTGCCTTAGGCATCAGACTCACACTTGCCCCCAGATCACATAAAGCTCTTTTAAAATCGGTTGTGCCAATGGTACATGGTATCGAGAAGCTTTCCGGATCTTTCAACTTTGTCGGTAATTTGCTTTGCACGAGCGCACTGCATTCCAGATTGAGCGGAACTGTTGAGAATTCTTGGAGTCCACTTCGATTTGAGAGAATCTCCTTCAAAAATTTAGCATACGAGGGTATGCTTGCAATTGCCTCAGTGAAGGGGATTGTGACTTGTAGTTGCTTGAGTGTCTCCATGAATCTTGCTAATTGCTACTCTATCTTCTGTTTGGCAGGCCTTGGAGGGAATGGCAGAGGTGGCTTGTAGGGTGGTGGTGAAACGTATTCAGGTTCGGGTTGTCGCTCGTCTCCACCTACGGTGTCATTCTGCTCCTTAGTAAGGTCTGTCTGCAGTTCGAATACGGGCGGCTCCGGTTGTTGCGGCTCGTACTCTTCGAAGTGTGATGGCTCTGCATGCATCTCATCGGAAGTTTGATCGGGCATGGGAGGTCCCTTGTAAGCTGTACCGCTTCTTAATGTTATGCTCTTGCAAGTCTCTCTTGGATTTTCTTCCGGTTGGCCCGGAAATTTGCCTTTTCCACGTGCGATACTTGAGAGTTCTCTTGCCATCTTAGAGACATTGTCTTCTAAGTCTTTGTTGCGGTTTGTTAAAGATTCGATCATTTGTGCGATTTCGGCGTTAGCCTTGTCTTGCTTCTCTAGGAATCTCTCCATTAATGATGTGATGTCAGGTTGCTGTGGTTGATTGTATTGCTTTGGTTGGTAATTAGGTTGGGGATTGTTGTATCTCGGTTGATAATTGGGTTGTGATTGAAAGTTCTGTTGGGGTGCAGCAGGCCTTTGATTGTTTGTATATGAGAGATTTAGATGGTTTCGGTTGTTCGGATGGTATGTATTGTAGGAGGGCTGAGGTCGAAAGCTGTTATCGATCGTGTTTGCTTGCTCTATTTCTTCCTCAGTTTCCGTCACATTCATACATTCGGTCATCTCATGCTCTCCTCCACAATAGCCACATGCTGTTGCGGCATTGACTGCTGCTACCGTTCGCTGCTTGGTTTGCTTGTTGAGTGTCATTTGCAAAGCATCAATCTTTGCGCTCAGCATGGAGATATCATCTACTCGGTGTATGCCAGGTGTTGGACTTGGCTTCTTTCGCTCAGGGATCCAGTAGTGTTGGTTGATTGCAATCTCTTCAATTAGGTTGTAAGCCTCATCAGGTTCCTTGTTCATGATTGCTCCTCCTGCAGAAGCATCAATAGACAACCTATCGGTAGGGTTTAGACCATTATAAAAAGTTTGGACAATCAGCCATCTTTCTAGACCATGATGTGGACAACACCTTAACATATCCTTATATCTATCCCATGCCTCACACAATGTTTCACCATCCCTTTGTTCAAAATTAGTAATTAGATTTCTAAACCTTGAAGTTTTGAATGGTGGAAAATATTTTGCAATGAACACATTAAACAATTGGTCCCAAGTTTGAATGGAATTGGCCGGTAAGGAAAACAACCATGCTCTTGCTTTATCTTTTAATGAAAATTGAAATAGCCTTAGCCTGATTGCTTCATCGGTAACTCCGTTGATCTTTATCGTCTCGCATATCCCTAGGAAGATTGACAAATGAAGATGTGGATCTTCATGTGGAAATCATCCAAATTGCTGTTGCGAAACCATATTTATTAGAGTAGGTTTGATCTCAAAATTACGGTTCGTAACAGTTGGCGGGTTTATACTAGAATTAGGATCATTCGCGCGCGGTACGCAATAGTCTCGTAGAAGTTTGAGTCTTGCTGCATCGTGAACTTCATTATCACCATTCTGTCTTCCATTGTTACTCGGTGGGATATCCATGTTGATCGAATCTGAGTCCTCTTCGCTTTCAGAATTACTTGATGAAGAACTATGATTAGTTCTTATCGGTGATGTGGAAGCGAATTGTCCTCTCCTACTAGCAATCCTCTCGGATCTTCGTACGGATGATTCGGCCAGCGTGCAGTGTCCTAAAAAGAAAAGAAAATCTGAAAAGAAAATAAAAACAAAATTGAAAATAAAAGAAAAATAAAAATGCAGAAAATAAAAAGAAATCTAGGCGTTTCTAATTAATTGGATTCAATGGTCAAAGCAAGGACGTCTTGCGAGACCTTGCACAATGAACCGTTATTCCCCGGCAACGGTGCCAAAAAGCTTGATCACTCAAAAGAGAGCAATGTTTCTTTTAATATTTATAAACTCGGAAATGCTATCGGTTCGGACTGCAAGCGCACAATCCTTATCGAGTAGTATATTCGAGGTCGATCCACAGGGAATATTGGTTCAGTGCTTTGAGCGATCGAATCACAATCTTTCGAAAGGCTAGATGAAATCTGTAAATTGAGAGATGTTTGTTGATCAATGTAAATTAGAAAGCAATTAAAAGTAATTAAAATAAAGATAGAGATGAGAATTCCTAGGGTTTCGGCACACCGTTGCCACTCAATCCGCCTTGACAATATATTCCTGTTGCGTCTGATTTCCTGTTGTTGTTTTATGAAAGATAACTACACAGGTCACTGCGATTTATGTTACGCGAGGATGACAGATCTTTCATCGAGACTCTACACAGGACAATGCGATTTACCTTACGCAACTGTCGGGTCTCTAAATACTCCAAATTACTACACAGATCACTGCGATTTACTTTACGCAAATGATAGAATTTGGTACGCGTTTTGTTGGTCTGGTTTATGGTTTCTCCGCTAAGGTTTTCTTCACATAAACCTAATAGATCTCAACGAGGCTAACTCATCCAAATAGTTTCTCTTGCCATTAAAGCACTGTCACTACCCTAATGGTCTCAAACTAGATCATTGAAATTAGGTGAAGAGATAATAAATCACAAAAGCATTTAGATACAACAACAAGAAACCATAATCAACAGAAATATATATATCAAAACATCAAGAGTAACAAGGTTTACTGCCTAGCCCTAAGAAAAAGAACTTAGCCGCAGAACGGCATGGTTACAAGCACTCCTCTCTTCTCTCTTTAATCAAATCTAACCCCTAATTACAAAGATGAAGTATTCTTCTGCCCAGGGGCCTTATATAGGAGTGTAGGGACGTGTAGAGGTTGATTGGAGGTTAAGAAATCAATCTGGAAACAGCTGTCGGCAGTTATTCCCCAAGAGACGCCTTCGGATACGGACCGTATCAGGTGATACGGTCCGTATTAGGACCTCGACGGTTAGGGTTTAATGCTTCCAGCGCTATCTTCTGGTCAATGCTAGGCCTGGTCCGTATTAGCCAATACGGACCGTAACAGAGACTTAGTCGATGAGCGTCGCTGATCCGATTGACCCGATTCTAGCTCCATTTGATGTAAAATAGTCCCAAAACTTGTATTCTGCAATAAAACATAAAGAAGGGTGACAGTAGCCTTTTTCTCTAATAAATCAAACATAAGTGTGAGAAAATATGTAAAACCTAAGCCAAAATCCTACGTAAATCATCGTTATTTTGACTCTGATCAGGTGCCTAACACCTTCCACATTCATAATCAAGACACGAACCTGTTATCTCTGTAGACCAAAAATAAATTGTATTTTCCGTTTTCTAACGGGTGGCGACTCCAAGTAACGTTTATATCACACTTATGAGGGTGAGTTGAGTGTCAGTTTAGCACGGTAGCTACAGCTGTCAATTACTTGGAGTTTATGTGTGATCCTGTAAAATTGCAAAGTGTTCATAATACGGCAACTTTCGACATGTTGTTGGCATTCACTCCAGTTCTAATTAAATTTGGAGTTGTACCCTACCATTATTTGAGGGATTCCATCAAAGATCTTAATCCGAAGATTGTATACGTGGTTTCAAGTTTTTCAAAACTTAAAGATATTGAACCGGAAGTAATGGAAAAGATCCTAAAAGATGCAGATGAACTTGTAATGAGGTATTCTGCAAAGAAGATGGCTGCCGAGAACAAGACGGTCGAAGATCGAGGTAAGTTTTACTGGATTTAGTTGGTTATTGTACAATATACATAGTGTTGTTTTACTGGATTGACTGTGTTATTATACAGTATACATATTCTGAAGGTAAAATATTGTAATGGAAAAGATTCAAGATAACACATTGTTGTTTTACTGGATTCACTTTGTTATTATACAGTATACACACATTTGTTTTACTGGATTGACTTTGTCTATTCTGCAGCTAATAGGAAGAGATTGGATTTTGACAGCAGTCCATCAGCTGAAGGTCACAAAAAATATGAAAGGTGATCAAAGAGAGCACATGATGCAAGCCAACCTTTATTTAGCCTGGGCATGTGACTTACACAGACCCAGAGTTCACCAAAGGTTAAGGAATCTAAGGACCGAGTTGAGGGTCACGAGAGTCTTGAAGAAGAGGTTCAGGAAACTAGTGTAGATAGTGATCGTGTAATAGTAGAAACTGCAGACAGTGAAGAAGATCGTGAGGAGAGTGAGGAGAGTGAGGAGAGTGAAGAGAGTGAAGAGGATGCAACAGAAGAAGATGATAAGAAAGTTGCTGAGGAGAGAGAGAATGTTGAGGAGTCAGAAGAAGAGAATGCTAAGGAAAGAGAGAATGTTGAGGACAGAGGAGAAGATGATGATGACAGCAACGAAGAAGAGAATGTGGAGGACAGAGCAGAAGATGCTGAAGGAGAGAATTTTGATCCACCTCCATCTTTTTCTGATTTTACAAGCACAACTGAGCAGGTTTTTATTCTGATATTTTGTTTTATTGACCTCAAAGTTGTACATTATTCATATTGTTGTTTTACAATGTGATTGTACAGTATACATAGAGTAGTTTTACAATGTTTATTTAATTTATTGAAGGATTTGTCGATTCAGCAGAATGTGCAGGACTTGAGTTTGGATAAAATACAAGAAGAAATTGTCCGCCGTGCGCAAGCGGGTCCAGAGCAATCAGAGCAGGTTTTTATTCTGATATTTTTTTCTATTATTTATTTATAATATGTTTTACATTTGTAACATATTTAGTTACCAGTATTCATTTACTTTCTTTATAATATTCACATGCTGTTTTAAAGTATTGACTGATGGTTTTTATACAATTTGTTTTAGGGTGGACTACAGGGAATGTTGAATACCATAGAAGAAGAAGTTGAAGGAGGAGAAGATGAGATTTTTATTGTTTTTTTTATTATGTATTTATATTATTTTTCACAATTGTAACATAGTTATTTTACCAGCATACAATTAGTGAGTTTATAATATACACATAGTTAGTTTACAGTATTGACATAATGTCTAGAGCTGCTTTAACGTATTAACAAAATGGTTTAAAGTATTAACAGGAAAATACCCAATTTATAGGATATGTTTAACAGTTTACAGGATATATGCAGCAGTTTACAGGATTTATGCATTGTTTTTATTTTATTGTTCTTACATGATATGTTTAACAGTTTAGAGTATATATGAATTATTTTACAGGATATAGGTATTATAGGAGACATGCAATTTATAGAATATATTTAATAATTTTACAGGATATATGTAACAGTTTACATGATTGATGCATTTTTGTACAGTATTTATGTAGTTGTTTTAAGTTGATAACTTTGTTATTGTACATTATATATGTGGTCATTTTACAATGTTCACTCTTTTCATTCAATAGGTTGTACAGTAATAATTTGAAATTCGGGAGAGCATGAGTAGCCAAGAAGGTACACAAAACCCAAAAAGTCAGGAGGTGAGAGGCACTGATGAAGATGAACAAACTATTATTGATCTAGCAATTATGTTTTCACCGATGTTTGCAGAAAAACAGTAATTGAGTATAAACAGGAGATGTTGGTGAAGAACCAAGAGGAGTTGAAGAAAACAGGAAAGGGTCTGACAAGGAAACTCAAAGTACTGCAGAGGTTGTGGAGAAAACGAAAGTATCGAGGAAGGAACCAAAACTAGAAGTAGTGCAGAAAGGAAAGGGGAGAAAACCACCTCCAAAACAAAAAACAGAATGTGCAAAGGGGGCCAAGGGTCATACTGCCAAAGTCACAAAATAAAAGTAAGGATGAACTAAGAGATCAATTTCAGGATTTTGTGGTTGAACCGTCGTACGAACCACCATTAAACCTCACTCATCAAACTTGGCAAGTGTGAAAAAGTAAACCTCATCTACTAGACAATTACAGACATCCTAAACCCCTTAACTTCAATCATGATGTTACCCAATGGAGTCATCAGAATTCTTTATTTTATGATGGAGGTGACCCATATGCCGAAAAGCCTCCACCTATAAAAAGATATGGATACCAACATAGGGAGAAGTTATCAAGTGAGGTCATCCTTATACTTGATGACTGGTGGGTCAAGATCAAGAACAAGAGGCTCATAGACAATGAAGAAGCTTTTCACCACAGACCAAGAGGCTTTCATTGTAGATTGACAGCAATAAAAGACTTGATGTATCCTGACCTGCCAGTTAGCAGTGAGGTATGATTTGTACAATTTTACATTATTTACTTAATAGTTTTAGAGTATTTATCTGTTATTTTACAGGTTTCATGCAATAATTTCATTCTATTTATTTTTCATATCATGGATTGAATTTGCAGCTTGTTGAAATGCTTTCACAAAATTCATGTAATAGTTTTATAGGATATATATGTAACAATTTACAGTATGGATGCAGTTTATAACATGATTCACTTTATAGAATACATATAACAATTTTACAGGATATGTGACACAGTTTACAGTATTCACTTTGGTTAATAAGTTTACAGGATCTGTTTAACAGTTGTACTAATTCAAAATTCCAGTATTTATTAACTAAGTTTACAGTATTTATGCAGTTTATTACAGGATGTATTAGTCATGCAGTATTAGTTTACAGGATATATGAGTTATTTCACAAGATTCATGCAATAGTTTTATAGGATATATAATTTATGTAGGATACAACAATTATGCAGCTTTTTCAGATGTTATTAAATGTAAAATACTTACTTGATCTACTTAACATTTTTATAGCTTACAACAGTTAAATATATTTTACATATTATTGATTGATTTTGCAGCTTGTCGAGGTGGTCCTTCGTTTGATACAATACGAGACTCCCGTGAGGGCAGCATGGTTCTTCATTTCTCCATATTTATCCGTAAGTTATAGTGTACTTTTGTATATTATGAATTTAATTTTCAGACTTTAAATTTTCAAATACTTCACTAATATTTTAATGTTTGTGTTTTTTGTTATTGCAGATTCTCATGCATCATTATGATGAAAGAGCAGCACTTAGGGCCATTCCGCAGTTGTTTGTCCCTCAATTTGACACCATCAGATGTCTCTTTGTTCCAATATGTAAGAAGAAGCATTGGGTGCTTGTTGCTATGGATGTTCCTGCTGTGAAGATTCATACTACACCTCATCTGGTGGAGAAAGTGGATATCTGGAATACCACTGGCACACGATCAAATGGCTGAGAGAGTTCCTTGTCTGGAGGACTTGTGAGTGTTTTATTTAAAAATTTCAGTTAATTTACAGGTTTTATGCACTTAATTTACAGGATTATGACTTGAAGTGTGCCTGAAATTTGATGATATTCTTTTTTCTTTCAGCTAACCCAGCTTGGAAAGATCTTGCCACTACTCGAGAGAATTGCCCTCAGCAGGGAGAAAGTTCAATGGATTGCGCAATTTTTATATTGCGCTATGTCTACAACTTGATAACCGATAACCCTATGAATTTCACATAGGTAATTTTATTAACTTTAACATTTTATAGTATATATGCATTATTTCACAAGATTCAAGCAATAGTTTTATAGGTTATGTAAGTTATGTAGGATATATGTCACAATTTACAGTTGGTTGTACAAGTTTATAACATGATGTAATTTATAGGATACATTTAGCACTTTCACAGGATATGTGCAACAGTTTACATGATTCACTTTTGTTAATCATAGTTAGATTATTTGTTTAACAGTTGTACTCATAAACAACATTAGACAGTGCATTTATCTAGTAAGTTTACAGTATTGATGCAGTTTATTACATGAAGTATTAGTTAGGTATAAAGATTATGTATTAGACAGTTTTTACTATGATTCACTAGGGTTACAGTATATATATGTGCAATTTTACAAGATACATATAACAATTTTACAGAATACATAGCACAATTTTACAAGGTACATATAACAATTATTAATATTTATATATGAATCTATATCATGTAAAATAAGCCTTCAATACTGTCAAATTAGCAGATGCAAATTATGTATTAGACAATTTTTACTGTGATTCACTTTGGTTACAGTATTCTTTTACTGTGATTCACTTTTAGTTTATAGCTTATGTGTAATTTTACATGATAAATTTCACATGATACAAATTATGTGCAATTTTTTACTGTGATTCACTTTAGTTTACAGCATATGTGCAATTTTACATGATATATATAACAATTTTACAGGATACATATGACAAGTTTATAGGGTACATAATTTAGACAGTTTTTACTGTGATTCACTTTGGTTACAGTATTCTTTTACTGTGATTCACTTTAGTTTACAGCATATGTGCAATTTTACATGATACATATAACAATTTTACATGATACATAGGACAATTTTACAGGGTACATATAACAATTATTAATATTTATATATGGATCTATATCATGTAAAATAAGCCTTCAATACTGTCAAATTAGCAGATGCAAATTATGTATTAGACAGTTTTTACTGTGATTCACTTTGGTTACAGTATTCTTTTACTGTGATTCACTTTTAGTTTACAGCTTATGTGCAATTTTACATGATAAATTTCACAGGATACATCAACAATTTTGCATGATACATATAACAATTTTACAGTATGTTGCTTTGATTGTTTGCATCTGCTAATGGTTCATAACTCCAATTTTTAACCTTGCTTATTTTTTTTTTTTTTTGCAGGATGATATATCGAAAGAACGTGTGGTTCTAGCAATGAAACTTCTCACTCATCCGAATAATGTGCACCAGAGGGTTATGAAGTGAAGAAGCCATGTTTGTATTGATGTATTAGCCATGTTTTTTTATTGAATTTTTCTTTGTGCTTGTGAACAATTATCAGTGGTAACAATTATGGGTGGTAACAGTTATGGGTGGTGACATCTTACAGTTGTTGGTTATAGTTCATGCTTTTGATTTCTAGTTAAATCAATTATTTTAACATGCAGTGCAAAATAGTTGATATTGAAAGTTGGCCTAAGTCGAGGGAAATTGAATTTTTATACCTAGATCTTTACCATTCTTATTTATGCATTTTGAATCAAATTTAGGAATTCACCGAAACAGCAGAGGAAATAGGTAACAAACTTCCTCGATTCATTTGTTGAAATCATTAGGCCTGAATATAAAAAGTAGGAGGGATAAGAAATCTCCTTCCCTTAATTTTTTTTTTTTTTTTTTGTTCTTTGATTTATGCATCCAATTATTATATAGTATTTTTATTTCTGTTACTCCATTATAGTAGTAGCTAATTTGAAAGCTAAAACAACTGAAATAATCGAACCTATCTAATTTTTAGTGGTATTCATAAAATTGTGCTTCGTATTGTTCATTGCTTCTTTCTCTAAAAATTGAAAATCAATTGGATCAAGGTCTTAGATGCTAATTACCCTTATGATTCTTCCAAAATTCCCAGCTACACAGTACCTTTTTTTTTTTTTTTTGGTGAATTGGCAGAGGCTGCCAAGCAAGCTACACAGTACTTTTTAAGTCGACTACACTGTAGATCACTCAACTTATTAACTAGCTGAGAGCAATCAATGAATTCTTCAACTATTGAGCGTAAAATTATGAAACAGACCACATAAAGAAGGTCGACCACAAAGTGAGTGCGACGGAAGCAAGGGCATAAAGCCATATCAAAATAACTGAGCATTCTGTTTCACCAGCTCCAAATAGTTGTGTCATGGTGCCTGCCAATAAAATTTAGCAAAACTGAGCCAATTAGGAAAATTATTCAACTAGTAAGAATAAATTATCTAAAATAAATTACCTGAGGATAACTACTTATTTGGTTACCAGTGCTTAATTTTTTTGCATGTTCAATCAGCCAGAAACTTGAGTGCATAATTTAAAGACTAATAGGCAACATGGTTACTAAAATATCCTTTTTTTTAGATAATATGATTAGAAAGAGTTGGTGGATAATCAGTGTGTACCGATATTCATTGCTGGGGGAACTGCATACTGCAATAGAAGAACAAATTGGTACAGTGGATCTGGATGAACCAGGCCTAGGCGCACCGCACCTTTTACTATTACTACACCCAACAAGGGTAGGATTACATAGCGCACCAATATAACTCCTGCAATAATCCAGCCACTTATGCTTGATCTTCTTATTCCTGGACAGATTATTATTCAAACAAGTCAATTATTTATTTTACATTATAATTTCTTGTTTAACGTAACCAAGGGTTTGGAGAGCGAAGGTGAAGATGAGGAACCTCTGAGCAGATTTCCTCCCATGATAAGAGTCAAAGAAGGAATTGCTCCATCACTGGATTACAAAACAAGGTGAAAAACAACATTAAAATTTTAATTTAGCTGGGTTTAAATAATGAAAAGGTACAAAAAATAGTGCCATAGCTGATTTACCCTAACAACGTAGCTGATTCTTGAATCATGCGAAGAGGAGCACCTTCCCCTATCATTGCTTTTCGGACTGGAGAAATTAATCCAATAGCAAAACCAACTATCTAAAAACAATTGAGAGGTCAGTACTAAGAAAAGTTCTTTGGCTCTCCTTGTTCCAAAAGTTAACTTGTGAGCATATTACCACTCCAATTGTGGAAGGCGCTAGCAGTTTCTTTAAGTCTATTGATTTACAAACTGATGAGATGACTTCTGTTGTTTTTTTCCATACTGAAACCTACAAAAGGATTTCCAACCTTAGCAATGAACAAGGGGAACTAACAAGCACAGCATTGTTTGATGTGAATGCTCACAATTGATAAAAATTCTCACACAGCCAGATTGCATACACAACAAAGGTTAAAAGATTTTTTTTGTCAAATCATAAAGAAAATGATATAACATAGGGTAAAATGAATGAACCTCTATCTCAGATGATGACGATGGTGACTCTGCATCAGGTATAGGTATAACAGTATACACTGCATTAATCAATTTGTCGGTTTCCCCTAAAATTGGATGACCTTCTGATTGCATGTGATCATTTTTATTATTATTCTTCTGTGTCTTTTGAAGATATTCTAACAATGTTGTACACAATTGACCACAAAAAGATTGCACCTAGCTACAGAAAAAGATAAATACGTAATTATCAAACACATGCATTTTTGGCATAAAAAGGGAAAATAAAAAAAGCAACTTGCAATTTTGTCAAAAGAAAGATTGCATCAGCTATTTTCTGGAAACAATTTAAATGAAGAATAGAATAACTTTCACTTGGTTTGTATACAGTGCTCAGTATACTCACAGCCATAGAGAGAGAGGCATATCCCAGTCCGTATGTGCGGCACACATTATGATCTCCAAAGGGGCTTCCTTGTTCCTTGCATATGGATGGGATTATAATCAGAAGTAGATTCCCTAAATTACCTGTTTCAATTGTTTTCTGCAAGTTTATTCTGAGGAATAACATCAATTAGCATGTTTAATTCAACATGCTTGATTAATTATAAACTAGGCAGATACAGGATTAAATTACCAGCAGCACAACAACCCAAAATTAGACCTCTGAGTTTCTTAGGGGCTCGTGTTATTTGAATAACAGCCCATCCGAGAATTGAACCAAGGACAAATGTCAAAAGCACATTTACTGGCATGAACCACCTGCTCATTTGACAACATTTACATTGTTAAATGGTTATATTTCCTCTTCTTTTTTTCAGAATAGTAGGATTGAAAGTCTGATTTGGGACTAACAAAAGGGCCATGCTTTCCATGGTGATTGTCTTCGATAAATTGGTCGCAACAAGTGCGGGATTAAACACGTAAAACACCACCTGCGCAGGAAATTGTTTTTCTTGGTCAATATAAAAGACTTGTTTTATTTCAGCAAAAAATAATAATTGTATTAGCCATTAAAAAGAGAAAAGACTGAGAAGAAATTAACCTACATTGTTGAGATGCTTGCTGCATTCTTTGCTCAGAATCCCAATGCTATCTATCGCAAGAAATGACCCGACACCAGTCACCATTAACACGTTAAGCACCGGCATCGATGCCGTAACAAATAGTTGAAGTAAACCCATTAATTTTTTACTGCTGCACTTCTCTCTAAAAGCTAGTGAAAAAGAACAGTATGATAATCTGTGGTTAATTTGTTTTCTGAATGCATTTGAATGTAATTTAGTCAGTATTGCATCTCATGAGGTGCATACTAATTGTTTGATGCAATGCCTACAAGAGATTATATATGCGTCTGTGGGTGTCAGAAGGAAGAAAGGAAAAAGAGTAGGAAAACCAAACCAATTGTATAATAAAAATTCATTTAAATTTTGGAAGTAAAGATCCTCATCTAGCTAACAACCTAACATTCTGGTCTCAACTACCCATAATTCCTTAACTATTGATTTGATTGAAACCAAAACCAAATGCCTATTTTCTCTTTTCTCGAAACAACAAAAATAGTTCATAAAAATAAAATAATACAATAAAACAAACAACCTTCTTTCTCCTTCAATGCACTAAACTTGTGGTGCTTTTCTTGAAAACTAACTGGCGGAGATGCGTGAGAAGGTTACTCTGTCTATCTGAAGAGAGCGAAATTTTGGAACGGGTCAGTGAATCCTCGAAGAGAGGCGTAGCGACAAAAGCGTGCGTCATATCTACCTCGATATATTTAGAAACTAGAAAGTGATGGGATCGGGAAGACGGGAACCCGGTACCGGTACCGACCTGGCTCTCCAATTTCCCGCTGCTCTGAAAATATCCACTTCTGATTTCCTCCGAATTCTGATTCAGTGCAATACCTGACACGAATCTCAAAACAAATGACAATGTCACTTTTTACCAATGTTTTAAATAGCGTTTATAGCGTCATAGCGGGAAGGCTATAAAAAAAGCTATAGCGAATAGCGTAGCTATAGCGGAAGCTATTCCAAATAGCGTTTTTTTTTTTACAAAAAATATATTATATATTTGTACTATATATTAACATTATCTAAAGTCTCATAGAACAATAAATAACACCAAATTAATTAAGAAATTATAATATTCATATTGAACTAGTACAAAAGTCCATGGTTCAAAATATCCATAATAATATCATAAACTATCGATCTTTTTCTATACAAAATATCTTAAGCATCATGATTCATTCTTTTTTTTTCTATACAAAATAAATTTTATGGATATTTATTTAAGCCCATATAAATTGTCTAAAAAAGCCCAATATGCATAGCGCGCTACACGTTATGCGCTATAGCGGACCGCTATTACCGCTATAGCGGCCGTAGCGTAATTAGCGTATTTTCATGCCATAGCTTAGCGTTTAGGATCCAAAAACGCTATAGCGGCGCTATAGCGCCCCTATAGCGCACTATTTAGAACACTGCTTTTTACACTCGCAGATTGTGCATATTCTTGTAGTCCTTGATATGAATTAAAGGAATCCGAATCTGCTGTAATTCCGAGATCAACCGTTCAAACTTTTTCGTGTTCGGATCTCGGAAACGTTATCAGAAAAGTAAGTTTTCATGCCTGCATCTCGAGAAAAACCAATAGTTAGGATCGGAATTACAGAGTCCTGTAATTCCCCGAAAATTACAGCAAATTTATTTTCGAATTAAAGAGTTCTATAGCCACTCCAGTTATCCAATTAATGAATTAAATTAGATTAACATGTTTTGATAGAGCCAATCGTACTCCAATATCTTTATCTTTGATTTTAAAGTCTAAACAAAAAAATCTGAACCACTCAACATGATATCTACGTTAAAATCTGCATGAGATCAAATTTTTTATTTTTTTTATTTCTTAAGATAGATACAAAATCACTGCTTTTAGATGATTCATAATTTTCTGAAAAATAGTGATTTTGTGTCTATTTTAAAAAATATAAAATTTGATCTCTAAGCATATTTTAACATAATTTTGAACTTTAAAATTAAAAATAAAGATATTATAGTACGATTGGCATGAAACAATAAGACACTTGAGCGCTATGGTATGAATGAAATGTTGAAATAAGCTAATCAAAAGTTGAAATGTATCCATCCACTTAATTTTTGGTCTAATCAGTGTCGGATTCGTCTGATCTCCGTCAGATATAAATGCTGGCCGAAAATTTAGCAACCGTCATATGAAAATGTGGCTTGATAATGTGCATCCATGTTCAACATGTGGCGTGGTTTTATAACTATTGTGTGGGCTGCTGGGCCATACATTTCAACTTTTGAAACACGTGCAACATCATGTGATTGCTGCTGGCTGCTGGCTGTCCATTCACTAAATGTATCCAAACGTCTGATTGTATGTGGCCACGAACACATGCAACATCATGTGGTGACACACAGTTTGTTGAGCAGTGGAGACCATAGTAACAAGACTCGCGAAAAATTCGCGTTTTATTCGCGTATTATTCGTTTTTTCAACGTTGCCGAACCGAACTCCGTATAAAATGCAGAAAAACGTATAATACGTTTTATTCGCGAATAAAACGCTAGTTGACGAATTATTCGCGATAAAACGCGAATTTTTTTTTTTCAAATTTTTTTTTCCGGTTTTTTTGGTTTTTTTTTTTTTGCTTCCTTGTTGTACCGAATTATACCCGAATCACGAAACTTTGACCTTGCCGAACCAAATCCGAACTTTTAATTTGTCACTGCGGTGGAGACTGGAGATCTGAATCCGAAAGTCAGGAAACGTTGAAACAGAGTTGTATTTTGGGTTGATTAAAAAAAATAAAACCAAGTCAATAAATATTCAGGGTGTCTTTGTTACTGTTTTTGTTTTCTTGCTTTCATTTTTATAATTTTTTTTCTAATTTTTGTTTTCCCTTTCACTGTTATAAGCCTATAATCCGTACTAAAAATTCATATATTTGTTTTCAAAATTTAAACAATCCATCCTAACAACTCAATATGATATCTTAATGAAAATGTACTTGAAACAAAATTTTACATTTCTTAGATACTTTTACCACATTTTTAGAATAGAGTACAACTTCAGTGTTCTTAAATTCACCGAGTCTTTTTGAGAATTCAACTTTAAAATTTATTAGATTGATTTCAAATAATGAATTTAAATAATTGAAACCTTTTTATTTTACAAGTGATGCTTCTATATGCAAAAAATCTAAAATTTTCGAATTAATTTGAATAGAGTCAAGTGGTAAAAAAACATTAAAAAAAATAACATTAAAATTAATTTATAAACATTCTAATTTTGACAGCTTTACTATAAACTAAATTAATTTGAAAGTTAAAATTTTTATATGTAGTCACATCACTCATAAAGTAGATATGTTTCAATAATTCAGATTCGTCATTTGAAACCAATTCGATAAATTTTAAAATTAAATTCACAAAAATACTTAATGAATTTAAGAACACTCTAGTTCTACTCATATAAATATAATATAAAAATGAGTTGAATGGTTTATATAATATTTTGTATAATATTAGAGCATCTACATCCCTGGTACTATTAGAGTTTCTAATATGATGTAACAATTTCTAATTCAGTTTTAGAAATGTAGGAGAGTTTCTTATTTAAAAACTATGCAGTAAAGTTTCTTATTAAGAAACTGTTTATAAACTTTATGCTGACCAAATGATTGGTTCAAATTATTTCTCCTTTTTAATTTATTACTGACGTGACTTAATATCAATGTTTTAAATAGCGTTTATAGCGTCATAACGGGAATGCTACAAAAAAAACTATAGCGAATAGCGTAGCTATAGTGGAAGCTATGCTACATTGCGTTTTTTTTAACAAAAATTATATTATATATTTGTACTAAATATCAACATTTTCTAAAGTCTCATAGAATAATAAATAACACCAAATTAATTAAGAAATTATAATATTCATATTGAACTAGTACAAAGTCCAAATAGCAGTTCAAAATATCCATAGTAATATTATAAACTATCAATTTTTTTTCTATTCAAAATATCTTAAGCATCATGATTCATGACATAATATATATTTTTTCTATTCAAATTTCAAAATAACCTAGATAAGGGTTTCCTTCTCGGTTTGGGCAAATTAAAAGATATGTAGCAACAAAGCTTTTAATTGATTTCGGTTTGGGCTTTTATTTAACCTTTTTTTTATCTTTATTTAAAGCTCATATAAATTGCTTAAAAAAGTGCATTATGCATGGCGCGCGCTATTTGCGCTACATGCTATGCGCTATAGCGGACCGCTATTACCGCTATAGCTGCCGTAGCTCAATTAGCGCATTTTGATGTCATAGTTTAGCGTTTGGGGTCCAAAAACGCTACAGCGGCGCTATAGCGCCGCTGTAGCGCGCTATTTAGAACACTGCTTAATATAAATTCTAAAATTAATTTCAGGATGTAAGAGTTAGAAACTGTAGAGACTTAATTTCTAAAAAATAATTAATGATTATTTAGAAACTCATTTGAGTTGTTGGGATGCAGTCAACCTAAAAGATATACTGTACGAGAGCAGGTTGGGTCCGATGCCCATCGGACTCAAATTTGGATCCGATGGGTTTCGAGACCGTCCGATCTGCTTTAAAATTGAAGCAGATCGGACGGTCATCAAACTCATCTAACTCACTTTGAGTCTAATATGCCTCGGACCCAAATTGACCTCATACTGTACTACCAATAAAAACTTCCTTTTTAATCCAATTCTTCTGAAATGCTTCTTTCTCCGCGAAGGCCCATCCACACTTCTCACGGTGTACGTGAAACTGTTCCAGGAAACATTTTACTTTTCCAGAGTTACAGATGGTTCTAGAAATCGAATTCGGTTTGAAACCTGACCGGATCCGAAGTTTTTTAAATATATCTATGGCCGTTCAATTTGCGGAAGAAGTTGCGGATCTTCAGATCAAAGAAATCCAACCGTTAAATTGGTTACTTAAAAAAGACAACTAATCCCATCTCGGGCTTGCCTTCGGCGTTCACCTCTTTTCCCAATTGCGCTTCTGGAGGTTTCTCTTCTCTCTCGCTCCATCGCGGCGACAAGGTAAGATTTCACACAAATCCTTCCAGCTTATGCTCTATATTTCCTTTTCAATTATTTCTATCATAACAGTAGTATGCGATTCCGTTATATTTGTAGGAATTGATGCTATATTACATGCATTTAACAACATCCATAGTAATACATGATTTTTTAGTTCATCACTACTGTTGAGGTCGAAGGAACTGATCTCTTACTTGTCTCATATTATTTCATAACAGAGTGAGAAACTAAAATTTGTATGATGTCGATTATTCTAGTTCTGTGCTCCAATTCGCTGTATGAGGTCAGCTGGCCATAAGGTTACAATGAAGCCATGAACCGAACTTCTTGGCTCCACCAAATGCGTTATCTGTTGTTTGTAATTCAGTTGGATTACCAATTGGCCTTGCTGGTAAAAGAAGTTTCATGTTCGGTTCCTGTTGGTTTTACTTTCTGGTTTTTAAATTTTATTTTGGCTACGGCATATGTAAATTAGCATGATGCATGTAAACAATTACGATCACTATCATTTGATTTGATAATAAAATTATTTGACAAATGATCAATTATTAAAATAAATGAGTAAAATTACACATATATATATTTTTGATATGGTTGTGTGTCAAATTTGATGTAATTTGAAAACATTTTTTTGGTTATTCATCGAGCGTTTTGAAAAATTAACAGTCCAGTTTTGTTCGCATGTAGTCAGCAAACCAAACTATTCCGAGATTGCATTAAGTGTGATACATAACATATTTAAACTATACTGATGTCATATTTTAATTTTGTTAACTGTCTTGTCGGTTGTCAATAAATATGGTTGTTGATGTAAATCCATTCTAAATTCTTTTATTCTATATCTTTTTCTTAAAACACTAATAATTCTATCTTTTCTAATCTATCTATTTCAGGTCTTGAACCTTCATAACAAATGGCAGAGCATTTGGCATCAATTTTTGGCACTGAGAAGGACCGTGTGAACTGCCCATTCTACTTTAAAATCGGGGCTTGCCGTCATGGGGATCGTTGCTCGCGGCTTCATAACCGTCCCACCATCTCGCCCACACTACTCCTTTCCAACATGTACCAACGCCCCGACATGATCACTCCTGGCATTGATGCCCAGGGCAATCCCATTGATCCGGACCAGATCCAGGAACACTTTGAAGACTTC
>JAJGRW010000724.1:697943-716834 GCA_025461045.1 Carex parvula
GCTGCAAACAAAGCTGTGTCGAAGATTGGGCAACACATGAACCAAGGTGGTGGCGGCAGTAGCAGCAGCAGCAGTGGTGGTGCTGCGGGAGATGAGACGCCGGAGGCTGAATACAGGAAGCTTCAAAGTAGAGTGGCCACATAACTTAATTTAGGGCTCTAGGATTAGATGTTATATAATTTTTGAGTGAGGGGCAACCCATAATTTTGATAAGCAAACTATAATTGCAGTGGATTCTGCAGTGAAGAAACTTCTATTACGGATTTACAGTTCATTTACTTATCTTTTATTTCTATTGGTTGTATTACCCCCAGGCATATGTGGGAATTTGAAGATCATTTTTTTGCTGAGGATCTGAGTGTACCCTCTCATACTTGTTGTTTTTGTTGAATTAATGTCGAAAATGCATGCAATGAGACGCTGTTAAAATCTACAGATGTTTGTAATCAGTCGTCTGCTGGTTGTTCGACGGTCATTTGGATCCACCTAATGCGGTAATGCTGAGAGCAATCTCATTTTCAAGTTTAATGATCGGCAGATACCAATTTATTTCATCGATTGTAATAATTCAGCAATTTCGTTGACGATGTAATCTTTAGATAATTAAGATACCAAAACTACTAATATGCATCTAATCCCTAAACACAAATCAGACAAATCAGTTAAAAATTATACATGTCAAGATGCCTCAACCACACATGCAACTACAAGCCAGGACTCCATACCACGACTAAAACACACTCAATGCAAGACCCAACACAACCATATATGCCTCTCCTATTCCTGCTTTTGCTTTTTCTCCTCTCTCTCACGCTTCCACTGCTCAATCTTAGCTCTCTGTTCCTCACTGCTCGCCCTAACCGGGCTTCTAGACCGTCCTTCCCTCCTTGAACTCCTCTCAGACCTCCTTACATGCCTTTCCCGATCTCTGTCCCGCTCACTGCTCCTCATATGATCACCTCTTTCATGTGACCTCTCTACTCTCTATATCCCTTCTGTAACTAGGGCTCCTGCTCCGACTCCGGCTGTACCTCGACCTCCTAGACCTTCTCTCATACCTCCTTTCATGCCTTTTTCGATCTCTGTCCCTATGATCACCTCTTTCATGTGACCTCTCTCTACTCTTTCTATCCCTTCTAAAACTAGGGCTCCTGCTCCTGCTCCTGCTCCGACTCTGGCTATACCTCGACCTCCTAGACCCTCTCTCATGCCATCTTCTTCACATGCAAGAAATTGCAAGAAAAACCCCTTTTGCAACTGTTCTCCTCAAATAGCCAGCATGATGCATAAAAAAAATTAGTGACTGGTGAGTAATCAACTCTAATAGGTCGCCAATTGTATAACCTCCCTTGAAGACCTCGCAAGGCAGCTTCCGCCTGTTTTTCATGACGGAATGAACGTATACATTGCCAATCATGTGGTTGCCAAGGTTATCACACACATTTAAGCACATGATTTCACCATATTTGCTCAACATTTCAAAGATGTCTTCGTAGAAGTCTTCAAAGTGTTCCCGGATCTGGTCCGGATCAATGGGATTGCCCTGGGCATCAATGCCAGGAGTGATCATGTCATGGCGTGGTACATGTTGGAGAGGAGTAGTGTGGACGAGATGGTGGGGCGGTTATGATAGTGCGGGCAATGGTTCCAACGACGGCATGCCCCGGTTTTGGAGTAGAATGGGCAGTTCACACGGTCCTTCTCCGTGCCAAAAGTTGATGCCAAATGCTTTGCCATTTGTTATGGAGGTTCAAGACCTGAAATAGATGGATTAGAAAAGAAATAGAATAATAGACTTCCCTCTATTATGAAACAATATGAGATCATTAAAAGATCGGTTCTTGCATACTCAACTGGAGTGATGGACTAAATTAATCACTAAAAAATCATGCATTAAAATGGATATACTTAATTAAATGCACGTAATATATCATCAATTCCTACAAATTGTATATAATGCAAATTAAGGCATACTACGTACTACTGTTATGATAGAAAATAATCAAAAAGGATTTGTGAGAAATCTTACCTTGTTGCAGTGGTGAAGCGAGAGAGAAGGGAAGCGATTGGGAAAGGAGGTAAACGCCGAGGGCAAGCCCCGCATGGGATTAGCTGTCTTGATAAATAACCAATTTGACGGTCAGATTTCTTCCATCTGAAGATCAGCAACTTTTGCTGCAATTGAGCGGCTATAGATATTTTCAAAAACATCGGAACAGTTTCACGTGGACCGTGTGAAGTGGATGGGTCCTTAACGGAGAAAGAAGCATTCATTAAAGTACATCATTTTTAAAACTACTAAAATTGAAAAAAAAAAAAAAAAATCTACTAGCGGTGTCAACGTTTACGCTATGTGTCGGTGGAAGCATTTTATATTCGTACTCATTATAAATTGTTCATACTCTACTTTTATCCGCTATGAATTATCTTACTCGTATTCTATCTTTATCCGTTATGATTGTCGGATAACGAAACAGTAGCAGATAAATAACGAGTAATGCTATTATAATAAAAAAAATTATTTACTAAATAATACATTAAAACATATTTGTTTCACAAATAAATATACGTGTTTTAAAGGTCTAAAAGTTATTAAGATTTACTGAAATTTATTTACATGTTTTAATAGTTAAGTAAGCATAACACAACTATCAAGAATAGTTGGAGAATTAATATTCATTGCTCATTAGTATATATAATATACATATTTCTTTTTATAATTACCCGATTAGATAACGGGTACATAATAGACTTTATTCTTACCCTTATTCATTTAGATAACGAAAAAGAAAATTTATCCGTACCCGTATCCAATAAATTTACGAACAAAAATCTTACTCGTACCCATCTTATCGAATACGGTACGGTCGGATAAATGGATAAAAGAATGTCATTGACACCCCTATTTTCTACCCCTCATTATGAAGGTTTAATATCAAATAAAATATGAATCATTCAATTATTCTTTAGCATACTATTTATATTCTTAAACTCTTTAAATTTTTTTAATTTATTCATCATCTTTTTCGTATATTTTTTATATTATTTAAGTCTTTTTATACATATTAATTTTATAATATGTGTATCATTCAACTCTTTAAATTGGTTCATATTTACCTATGAATTTAAATTAATATATACCATTTAGTCAAAATACATCAAACATATGTTTATTTTTTGTTTTCTAAAAAAATGGAATAATTATACTTCTCTTTTCTAAACAAAATTATTTTTAAATATTTTTTATTTTCTCTTATTGAAAGAATAATATTCTCGTTTGATTACTCTTTTATTGAAATTTTGTCCATGGACAAATTAGAAATAAATAGGAAATTTTATTATTTTTGAAGGGCCAAAAACAATTATGTCAATTCATAAATCACTCATATCTTGAATGTCCAAATTATTTTTAAATATTTTTTTTCTCTTATTGGAAAATAATTTTCATTCTCGTCTAATTACTTTTTTATTGAAAATTTTGTGTATGGAAAAATTAACAATTGATCTGAACCGCTCAATATGATCTTCATATGAAAATGTACTGGCATGGGAGACCAAATTTTATTTTTTTAGAATTATTTACTATTTTTTAAATAGATAAAAAATCACAACTTTTGAATGATTCACAAATATTTAGATAAGATGGTTTTTTCACTATCTACAAGATAGTTAAAACAATAAAAAAAAAAACTTTGATCACCAAGTATATTTTCATATGGAGATTATATTCAACGGTTCGGATAGTGTGACATTGAGGTTTTTAAAATTTGCAATTAGATGAAATTTTCAATTTATATCAAATGATAAAAGTTAATATCTTTTATTTTCTTGACAAATTGAGATATAAATAATTATAATTGTATTAGTTTTCGCTTTTAATTTTATCTTGCTAATTAACGCATTTTAATTTTATTTTCCCTTTTTCAACAATTACGAATAGAAGTAAATAATATCTGAACTGTATGAAAAAATTAAGTTATTTTTTTAAGGTGAAGAAATTAAGTTCTTCGGAATTGAATCATTAAATTTTTTGTTCTTGTCATTCATCATTTTTGTAACAATTTTTTTTTCTTGAAATATCTGTAAGTATATAATTTGTTACACTAACAAACATCTCTTATTTGTAACCATATTTTGTTAAACCATTTTTAAATCTCGAAAAGCACATAATTTATAGAAAAAAATATTTAATCTCTAAACGGTTGAAAGATGCGAGACTTTAGACATAGTATATATTATACAATTAAATGAGGAATAAACAAAACTATTATTTATATAATTTTGTATATATATTAGTTATTATATAAGATAATGAATATGAAATAATTATTATATATTTTTATTTGATAAACAAAAGATATTTTTATTTCTATAATCGTATTGATAAAATAATAAAATAATTTATTATCTATATAGGATTCTAAATAGCTAGTTATAGCTGCGCTATAGTTTTTTTAAACCTTAAAGGCTATGGTGCTATCCACCATGTTACTTTTATCAGGATTTTAAATAGTTAGCTGTAGGTGCGCAATAGCACAAGAAGGAAAAAATTTATGTATCTCTCGAAAACTTCGACATTAGGTGCTTCCTCTCTAAAATTCATAATATTATATTTAACTTTCTAAATTTAAAAATTCACAAATTTATTCAACTTATTTTTTCTTAAAACTCATTTTATATTTATAAAGTACTCATATTACTCTCTATTAAAAAATAAAATATGTAGTATGTGTAAGAAATTTTTTTGTCTTCTAACTGATTGATTTATGAGGACAAATGGTTTATTTTTGTATGTGTGACGCATACATAGTGACATTTAGGCTTTTGCTTGGGTGTGCTTGACAAGTAAGGAAATGAACCATTTACTTTGAAACCGACCAATTATATGACTAAATATGGCTCCTAAACATGTTACATATATTTTATTATTTAATAAAGAGTAAAATTAATATTTTATAAATTTTAGATAAGTTTTAATAGACAATTCAATAAATTGAATAAATTTGTGCGCTTTTGAAATTTAGAAGAGTAAACATGATATTATGAACTTTAGAGAAAAAAAAAAAACGTAATTTCAAGATTTTTTAAGATACAGATGAAATTCTCACTAAAGAAATAATTTCTACCCGAATTTTTTTTTTTACCATTAAAAAATAGATAAATCAAATAATCATGATTTCTGGTAAATTTCTATTTTAAACACGGCTGTAATGACAAATGGCGGACAAAAAATGCGTGTCTGTAACTTCACATTGAGGGCACATTTCCTTGAGCCCGTTCTGTGCTTTCTTATTGTATTGATTCCCTCTTAGTACTTCTTCCTATGCGAAGTCTTATTTCGATCGAAATCTCATTTGACGAAACATAATCAGACATGGTGAATGATCAATCTATATATATGTGTGTGTGTTTTTCAAAAATGAAAATTGCTTAGCTTCAGCATTTCAAGAAAAGTTATTATATATGTTTTTCAAGAGAGCTGGAGCATTTAAGTTGCTTTTTGAAAATTGCTTAGCTTCAGCATTTTCTTATTTGGTTGCACTAATTATACAAAAGTTTCCGTGATTTTTATATTTACCCAAAAAAAAAAATATTTTAATATAAATAACCAGGTTTTTAAAATATTTTTATTTTTACCCAAAACGCCAGGATTATCAGCGTTCTGAATTAAAAATTCGGAACGCCAGGATTATCAGCGTTCCGAATTAAAAATTCGGAACGCTAGGAATCCTAGCGTTCCGAATTTTTAATTCGGAACGCTGATAATCCTGGCGTTCCGAATTTTTAATTCAAACCCAACCCGACCCGTGACCTTTCTTCTTCTCTGTCTCTCCGCTTCTGTGTCTCTCCGCCAGAAAAACCCAAACCCTGGTCGCCAGAAAAAAGGAAAAAAGGAGAAGGCTTCGCCTGAGGAAAAAAGGACCGCCCCTCCGCCTAGCCGACCGCCTTCTCTGTGTTGCCTCGCCCTCCGCCTAGCCGACTGCCTCTCCGGCAGAAAAAAGGAAAAAAGAAGAAGGCCGCGCCTCCACCCCTCCGCCTCGCCGCCTTCTGCGCCTAGCCGCGGCTCCGCCCCTCCTAGGCCGTCCCTCCGCCCCTCCACCTCTTCACTTGGAATTTTCTGTGCAATTTCTGGTTTGTGCAATTTTTGTGCAATTTTTCTGATTTGTGCAATTTCGCAATTTCTGATCTGTGTAAACTTAGAAATAGGTTAATAATGCTTAGTGAATTGTTCAAAATTTTTTTCTGATTTGTGCATTGTGCAATTTCTGATCTGTGCATTTGTGCATTGTGCTTAGTGAATAGGTTAATAATGCTTAGTTAATAATGCTTAGTGAATTGTGCAATTTCGCAATTTTTCTGATTTGTGCAATTTCGCAATTTCTGATCTGTGTAAACTTAGAAATAGGTTAATATACTTAGAAATAGGTCAAGAAATATATATATAGCTTTGTTTAAGGAATTGTTCAAAAAATTGTTCAAGGAATTGTTCAAAAAATTGTTCAAGGAATTGTTCAAGGAAAAAATTGTTGAAGGAATTGTTGAAGGAATTGTCAAGGAATTGTTCAAGGAATATATATAGCTTTATATTCAAATCCAAAATTAAATTGTTCATGGAATATATATAGCTCTGTTTATGTTCTTATCATGATCGAATGTTTATTTTTCTTGTTATTAGAAATAGTAAGTATGACTGTGTTTGATATTAAAATACAAAAATTGTTCAAGGAATATATAACTTTGTTATATTTTGAGCATGAATGTTTATTTCTCTTGCTATTAGAAATAGTAAGTATGACCTTGTTTGATATTCGATTACAAAAATTGTTCAAGAAATATATAACTTTGTTTATATTATGTTCATGAATGTTTATTTGAGTAAGTATGACCATGTTTGATATTCAAATAAAAAAATTGTTCAAGGAATATTCAATTGATAACTTTGTTCCTATTCTGATCCATATTAAAGGAGATATTCTATTTGCCAAACATAATATTAATGGTTTCTTTTTCATATTAATTTTATATTCTAAAGCGATGATAAATCAATTTCTTTGCTTTTGTTTCATCAACCAATCTAGTTAGCTGTCTCGTTTGAAAATATTGTCTATTTTTCTTCTTCTTCAATTTAAAGCGTGAGAGAAGGAAGACTCAAATTGTAGTGCAAAGAGAAAGCAATTCAAAGCATGAGTTGAATACAGTTATAGTTTTATAATTTAGTATCATGTAATTAGTACAAACTCATAATTTGTAGTGTTGTGGGTGGAAACTAGTAAATTAGGGTTTCTTTAATTGTAATTTTTTTAGTTATGTTGAGATTCAAATAACTTTTTTTTGTAAGCATAAAATTGAATATAAAGTTTGAAACCAAAATAATTCTTTTTTATTATGGTATTGAGGTTGTCATGTGCTGGTACTTAATTTTTTAATTATGTTGAGATTCATATTTTTTTTTAGGTATCATTACCTACAAATAACTATAATGGTCACGTACGGTTTTTTTTTTTAATTTTAATTCTTTCTAGACACAAAATTATATGCGTACATTAGATTTTAGATTAGTTGAATTTGTTTATCGTTAATTAGATGCCAAGAGAAGTAATTGACATTGTTGAATAACAAAATTTGAATACATTTTTCTATAATTACTTTCAATTGGTGTGTCTTCACTAAACACGAGAATAAATAATTAAAATATATTTGAAACAAATAAATGAGTTATTTTTGCTGGTTGTATATTTGACAGTTTATTTTGCATTAATTTGTATGAAATGACATTAGTTTGCATTAACTGATTTCATACATTTCTAATGGAAACCTTATCTTTAAAAAAAATACAAATTTATATAAATATTAGCGTACTAGCATATTTTTGCATATTAGCGTATTAGCGTATTTTAGCATCAACTCCATAGTCATCTTTTTGCATATTAGCGTATTTTAGCATATTTTTACCGCAATTAGCATATTTTAGCCAATTGTAGCATGTTTAACCTTTTTTTTAACGTAGGATGGCTAGGGGACGGCCTAGGAAACCACCCGCAGCCGACCCGGTTGATGAGCCCATTCCCACTGACAGCAAGGATCATTTCAGTCCTTTATTATGGATGCCTCACAGTGAGCACCGAGTCTCAGATGCATCTAAAGAGGTACTTGATTACTTTTTTTTTTTAAGTTTGTATTTTGTTGAATTTTTGTATTTTTAGGTTTTCATGGTGTTTACTTTTTTGAACGCAGAGTGAGGCAATTATAAATGCTAGGGGTCGGTATCCTGACATGCAGTACTTCCCGGTGATGGATGCGTATCTGCAAAATTTGGGGGTGCAGCATTTGGTCGATATTCTACAGTCGGAGGCTAAGTCCATCAACGCGTCCCTGATTTCAGGACTAGTGGAGCGATGGCGCCCCGAGACGCACACGTTCCACTTACCTTTTGGAGAGATGACAGTGACTCTCCAGGACGTTAGTGCTCTATGGGGTTTGCCTATCCAGGGCGTGCCCGTTGGTGGCATATCTGACCCCACAGATCCAGATGACACGACGATTAATTACATGCTCGCTGAGTTGTTGGGAGCGGAGCCAGATATACGCAGCAACGGGGGGAAGTCCAAGTACTGTCTGGACAAGGCGAAGCTGCGAGCTATGTTTGCGAGAGGTATAGGTAGCGATTCCACTCCGATCGAGATTCAGAGGTACTCATACAAACTATTTGTATTACATTTATTTTGTACTCTGTTTCATGCGGAAAAATGAGTTGCTCTATAATTTTGATATTACAGATACACACGGGGATTCGTGATGGACCTATTTGGTTCTGTCATGTTTGCTGATGCTAGTGGTAATACCATCCCGATGATGTATCTAGAGCTGCTGCGAGACCTTCAGCCGTCGAGCGGCAGGTTCAACTTGGGTGGGGCTGTCCTAGCACATCTCTACTCCAACTTGTGCCACGGTTGCAAGGTCAGTATGCTATTTATGTCTTATTTTAATTACCTACCTTGTCATGCACTTGTTGTCTTATTTTAATTATTTAACTTGTCACTGACGGCTGGTATTCTTCAAAAATATAGCGGAAAACTAAGCAAATCTACGGGCCAATGCTTCTTCTGCAGCATTGGTCGTGGTCACGGCTACCGGTGGGGGTACCTCAGCCGAACGATGATCCATGGGGCGAGCCCGAAAGTGGAAATCGACTGGCATTCGGCATGAAATGGTACGGACATCATGAGTACAAGGACAACCCTCACGGAAAGACAGCAGGTATCAGGACGGTCCGATCTCAGATTCAGAGTCTGGGTGAGACGCAGGTGCGCTGGACTCCGTACCATGAGCTATACACTGAGGGGAGGCTGCCGCAGATTGTAGCGGATGATCAGGAGATGTGGCTCTACAGGGGACCGCTGGTGTGCTTCTGGATAGTGGAGCACCACTATCCAGACCGGGTGCTCCGTCAGTTTCATTTTCCTCCACTCATCCCCGCAGATCCAGACGTCCCGAGATCTGTGATCATGAGGCTACACGGGTAAGTTGTGTTCTTTTTAGCATTTTTGTACTTAACACTAGTTCTTGTCTTTAAATTGCAACTAACATACGAATTACAGGATAACACACGGTAATCACTGGGATAGAGATGGAGTGAGCATCACTCGGAGTACTACAGCCGGGCGGGCAATATGAGTGCCAACTTATGGCAGATGCCGGAGATTGATACGATGCAGTTCCAGGGAGATCCCCTATTGAGATATCAGGCTTGGTACCTGCGGGTCGGCATGGCTTCGGTGTATATAGAGGGAGATTACGGCGAGTTTCTTCGCTCACAGATATTCGAAGACGATGGTTATACCCCTACTGGCCGGAAAGGTGCTCGCCAGGTAATGCATCTAAAACAACACATTTTTATGCGTTATGAACATTTTATCATAACCTTTATTTTTTCTAACGTTTTTTTTATAGCTGCTGGTAGCGCTTAAAGGTGCCGGGCGTTCAATCGTTTGTCTTGGAAAACGTGGCTACAGAGCGGTCGGGCACGCGATGTTGAACTTGGTTGCCCCATGCATTGCGGACGCCGGCCAGGAGGCAAAGCTGGTCACCATGTTACGAGACGCCGGAGAGAATATTGATTGGCGCGCAGTACAGCCGGACGAGCCTGACGCGCCACCTGTTATGACCAGTGAGATGCCACCGGAGCCATCAGAGCAGCCAGAGTGGGATTATCATCGTTGGGTACTGCACATGGCCGGTTGGCACGCCTACCGTGACGAGCACGGTCGTCCAGTTCTTCCCCCAGTATGTGATTCTTTATTTTATTTATTCTTTTACTGTAAGTAAAGATAGTTAAAATTTACTAAATTTTTGGTATCCTTGCAGGGTCCTGCATACATGCCGACACAGCCTGAGCATCATGAGTCTTCAGAGATCCAGTCTGTGCAGGATGACAGGATGAGTTTTAGCCTTGCAGACTTTACTCCAGCTGATCAGTGGGATACAGCCGCCTCCCCGCCACCGCGTCAGCCGTATTCAGAGATGGCTCACGATTGGGAGGCCTCTGGTAGCCGGACTCAGGCTGATTATGACTCACAGTTTGTGGGATCCATATTCCATACTCCCACGCCACCGCCAGCTACCCATGTGGCCTCGGATCCATGGGATACAGCACTTACGATGAGCAGGCCGGACAGCCTCGAGGTTGACATTACACCAGCTCGCGCTGCGCAGGCAGGACAGCCTCAGTGGGAGGATTGGCATGAGCGCAGATTCAGTAGAGAGAACAGGGGTATACCACCTCACCGATTCTCTCCTTCGCAGTACGATGGATAGAGGGTATATTTTATTATGTTTTAGTTTAGTTGTGCTATGTTATGTTTTATTATATTTTATTATATTTTATTTTAGTTGTGCTATGTTATGTTTTATGATGGTAGTGTAGTGTAGTGTAGTGTAGTTTAGTTTGGTAGTTTTAGTTTAGTTGTGCTATGTTATATTTTATTATGTTGTGCTATGTTAGTTTTGTAGTTTGTTCTTTTAGTGTAGTGTAGTTTCTATTTCGTTTTATTATGTTGTATTTTTTTAGTGTAGTTTATTTTAGTTTCGTTATGTTTCATACAACAAAAAGAAATAACATTCAAAAATGATCATACAACATCCAGAAATAACATCCAAAATATAAAATACAAACTTAATATCTGCTTCAAACGATCATACAACATACTATTTCGTCTTACCGGTCTTGAACGTACATGGAACAAAATCATCGTCCGAGGTTGACGATGACGGCTCGGTAACAACAGACGACGTGCTAGCCTTAGTCTTAGCCTTACTCTTCGTCTTAGGCGTCTGTACATCATCTTTTTTTTTTCCCAATCCATAGCCGTAGGGGTTTTCTACAAAATCATCATCAGATATGTCATTTCGTTTAAAATCATCAGCAGATCCTTGCACACATTTCCTAGACCAAATTGGACAGTCCTTTCTCTTCCTTCCGCAGCCCCAATTGCATTTCTTTTCCTCTCCCTTTCCTCGATTGTTACTGTCCATCCTCCTCGTCTACAAAGTAAAATACATACAAATAAAGTTCATACAAATAAAGTTCATACAAACCTCAAAGTAATAAAATAAATCCCCAACTGCAACATAATAAAATACATACAAATAAAGTTCATACAAACCTCAAAGTAAAAATTCTTCACAAAATAAAGTTAATTCCTACGACTCCTTCTAAAAGGAAGGCCCCTGAGCCAACCAGTTCCCCATGATGATGTGCTCCTTCTATCTTCTTGCACTGTTTCGTCTTGCCGGTTCGCTGTACCGGACGGTCCTGCTTGCGCTTCGTTAGCTGTACCAGATGTGCTCGTCCTTCCTATTTGAGATGTGCTCCTTCTAGCTGGTTGCTGACCTTCTTCTCGCTGGTGTGCTGTATCGGATGGCCTTGCGCCAGATGTGCTCCTCCTACCTGCTTGAGTTGTGCTCCTTCTTCGCTGGGTAGTACCTGAAGGCCCTTGCATTCCAAAGAACTCCCCTCCTGCCTGTACTTCTCCCATTGCCTCCCTAAACATCATAGTTGCATTTTCACGGTCTGCTGTACGGCTTCTGGCTGTGCTTCGCCGCGGCCCTTGCGATCCACTCGCCTCTGCCATAACTCGCTCATTCTCTGCTACATTTGCTGCGTTATGAGCCTCTGCAGCCCAAATATGTTAGTTAGTAAGCTATTCAACACTGGAACCGAAAATAATTAGGAATGAATGTGACATACCTCGCCTCTGCCTGTCAGAAGTGGAACGGCGAGGACGGTGCCCCCGTCGCCTACCTTGCATTTCATCCATGGTCATATCTTGACGGATGTGTTTTCTCCTACCACGCCGTATCCAATCTTTGTTTGGCTCAATTTTAGGGGTAGTGGTCATAGGCCAATCTTCAGGATTGCCATAAGGAACAAACAGTGCATTCCAAGTACTCAGAAGGTAGTCCACCCTATACCAGTGGGCAACAAATAGGCTGGGTGACCAGTTTCTATTACGACAAACCGCTAACACATGAGCGCACGGAATCCCAGTTAATTGGATACCTCTGCATGTACATTCCACTTTTCTCTCTGGCCCGACTGTCACGATATACTGGAACCTTCTATGAATAATTGACATAGATCCATCCTGCATTTGGACCACTGGAACATATTCATTTGGGCCCGTGACTTGGTAATTACCTTCGCCGTGCGAGTATGGGATGACATCCATTTTTGTAGCTTTCTCCCACCGTTTGGCGAGCTTAACATGTACCCGTTTGGAAAAAGGCTGTTCTGCATTGCTTTGCTCCGTCGCTGCCTCTCGCCGTTGAACAAACCACCTGTTGCACTTGGCGAATGTCTCCTCTACAAGTGCAGCCACGGGCAACATTCGGCTATCCTTGAAGACAGCGTTCAGGGACTCAGAGCCGTTTGTTGTCATGATACCAAATCGGTACCCTCCATCACAGGTCTGGAAAATTTTTTCAAAATTTGACGGCTCCATGACATCATCAGGACGTACTTTGCCCACTCTCCTCAGAAAAGCATTACACGTCGGATTTTGCTGCAATAGAACAAAGCAAAATTAGACAAAATGCATCTAAAAGAAACAAAAATGATATAAATTAGACAATATTAGACATACCGAGCAAAAATCTTCGAACATCTCTTTCAGCCTTCTTGGCTTCTTCTTCCTGGCTCCTTGTTTGAACCTAGTTCCGTACCATTTGTCCTTCCCACACGCCTGGACCAGGTTATCTGCAACATGTTGGATACAATACCTGTGCACAAAATTATCCCTATCCCATCCGTATTCAGGTTTCAATGCAGCTTTGATACCCTTGTGTTGGTCCGATATAACACATACGAATCTATTCACACCAATCACATTAATCCTAAGCCAGTGTAAGAAAAATCCCCAGTTCTCTTCATTCTCCGTATGTACAATTGCAAATGCTAGAGGCAGCAATTGGTTATCGGCATCATAGGCGCAAGCCATCAAAAGTCTGCCCTCATACCGCCCAGAAAGGAAGGCTGCATCTATACTGATCACCGGCCTTAAGTAATCAAATGCGGTAATGCATGGTCCGTAAGCCCATGCCACGGCCCTGAATTGCTGAACACCTTCTTTGACCAGTCCTGTATTTTTATCGATGCTCGGACTTGTCAGAAATTGGTATTTTGAGCCGGGATTCGTGTAACATATCCCGTTAAGCAATAGTTTCATAAAATTGTACGACTCTTCCCAACTCCCAAATTGCCGGGCAACTGCAAGCTCACGACCTCTCCAAAGTTTGTTGTACTTCGGGGTTATACTGCCAAACCTAACCCTCACGCAGTGTGCCACACTCCGGATGCTCATAGTGGGGTCTTCCTTAATGCCGCTCTCGATGAGGTCTGCGATAATTGATGCCGTCAGTTGTGCATGGTCCGACCTTTCAAACTCAGATTCGCATGTGTGAGGCGTGTCTTGCTCAGTTATCATCCATGTATCTCCGGCATTTGTTGCTCTTGCCTTCAGTTTGAAACGACAACCCGGAGTGCTGCATCTATATTCCAGCCGGGATGTGTCACTTCTCTTCGTATATATCTCCTTGTTCTTGTCAACATGGTACTCTCTGATCTTTTTCGTCAGTTGCTTTTTACTTACGAAGTATTGGCCTTTTGCGAGCTCACTCCTGTACTCAACCCGACGACCATAGTAAGAAATATCTGCTTCTCGGAAAGCAGATGTGTCATTGAAGTTTACAAAGGGGTGAGTCTCAGAGCGGCCACCCAACGGCATATTCTCTCTATTCTGCCTCACAGTGGGCTGTGTGTATTCTTCTTCTTCATCTTCTTCATCTCCTTCATCTCCTTCATCATTAATGTCACATTCTTCTTCCCCCAATTCATCCCCAGTTTGCAGATTCTCCTCCGGTATCTCGTTTATAAATTCAAATTCCGACTCGTTTGGATCTTCCTGTACTGGTGGCGGTCTGGGGTGAGGATTTGGTTCAGGCCCAGGTAAGGATGAAGGACCGTCATACATGGATACAGGTGGGATAAAAGCTGGAGATTGGGGTGAATTATTGTATATTTCTTGTTCCGGTTCTGCTACAGGCATTACGATAAAAGGAGTGTGTGGTTCATTATCGTCTTGATAATGTTGGGCAGCCGAATTTTGGCCTGAACTTCCGGCCCCTGACTCTTCGCGAATTCTGCGTGCAAAAACTTCCAACAATGATTCGCCAGACCTCAAAACCTGCGCTATTAGACCTCTCAATGCCCCGTTATCTCCCAGTGTGATTTTGACATACTTTCCTGCGTGGACCATTCGGGCCTGAATTTGTAATTGGCAACGATTCCTATTGTAGCCGCTCGCTTCATAAATAAGCGATTGCAACTGCTCAAATGAGAAATTTTCATCAACCCAATACGTATTTGCTGCAGGTTTGGAGTAACGTACTCCATACTGGTCAGTTATGAACTTTCCCCCAAAATGTATTGAAATTGCAATAGACATGGCCAATAAACTACATTCATAAATAACAAATATTTGGTCAGTTTACTGATTTCAATTGTGAACAGTTGTGAATAGTCCTATATGAACAGTAAATGTGAACAGTAAATACGTATGTGAACAGTAAATACGTATGAGAACAGTAAATGTGAACAGTAAATACGTATGTGAACAGTAAATACGTATGAGAACAGTATGTGAACAGTAAATACGTATGTGAACAGTAAATACGTATGTGAACAGTAAATGTGAACAGTAAATACGTATGTATTAACAGTAAATACGTATGTGAACAGTAAATACGTATGTGAACAGTGTTGTACAGTAAATACGTATGTATTAACAGTAAATACGTATGTGAATAGTAAATACGTATGTGAACAGTATTGTACAGTATGTGAACAGTAAATACGTATGTGAACAGTATTGTACAGTAAATACGTATGTATTAACAGTAAATACGTATGTATTAACAGTAAATACGTATGTATTAACAGTAAATACGTATGTATTAACAGTAAATACGTATGTATTAACAGTAAATACGTATGTAAAAAAAATTACCTGACGACTTTTCCGTCTCCTCCTCCTCCTCTTCCTTCAGCTCCCCTCCCTTCTCCCTCTCTTCCTTCCTCTCCCTCTTCCTTCCTCTTTCTTCTTCTCACTCTTTTTTTTTCACTTCAGAACTCCACGCAGCAGTTATATAAGTTTTCAAAAAAAAAACAGAGATTCGGAACGCTAATATTCCTAGCGTTCCGAATTTTTAATTCGGAACGCTAGGAATATCAGCGTTTCGATTAAATTTTCGGAATGCCAGGATTATCAGCGTTCCGAATTAAAAATTCGGAACGCTAGGAATATTAGCGTTCCGAATTTTTAATTCGGAACGCTGATAATCCTGGCGTTTTGGGTAAAAATAAAAATATTTTAAAAACCTGGTTATTTATATTAAAATATATTTTTTTTTGGGTAAAAATAAAAATCACGGCAAAAGTTTAAATCAGCAGTTTTAAACTTTTCAAAAGTCTCAAATTCTGAACTTTCTCAAAAATCCAACCACCAAATTGGATTAGCAATTAAAAAAGCTACCCAACAAAAATTGCAAGAAAAATAGTTAATTAATGTTTCAACGCTATCATATATATATGTGTGTGTGTGTGTGTGTGTTGTGATTTTCTTTCTCTTTCTATTTCCTAGCTCTCTTGTATGGCCGTTATGGTACATGTGTATTTACTATTTAATCAAATTATAGCAGGATGTTCAGCTAGTGCCAAAATTTAAAAAATAAATAAAAGAAAATTCACGAGAAAGCTCCAAGGAATTAAATCCACAATATATAAATAAAACTCACAAAGCCAACACAAATTAGTTTGAATTGTTTAATCACAATGATTGTAAAATCGAATTGCCTCTGCTATTCCTGCTTTTGCTCTTTATATCCCTTCTGTAACTAGGGCTCCTGCTCCTGGTCCTGCTCCGACTCTCGCTATACCTTCTATAACTAGAGCTCCAGCTCTGACTCCGGCCATACCTCGACCTCCCATACAACTGCTTCCTAAGGTAAGGACTTATCTCCTTCACATGTATGTAATATATAGCAATCCGCACCCTTGTTGCATCTGTCCACTTTAAATTCCCCGCATGTCGCCTCGTAAAAATCAGTGACTGGTGAGAAATCAACTATAATAGGTCGCCCCTTGTAAGGCCTCTCTCGAAGACCTTTCATGGCAGCTTCCGCCTGCCCTTCATCGCC
Source organism: Carex parvula (assembly GCA_025461045.1). NCBI lineage: Eukaryota > Viridiplantae > Streptophyta > Magnoliopsida > Poales > Cyperaceae > Carex > Carex parvula. Next base: position 714,696 of record JAJGRW010000724.1, read on the forward strand.
GAATTGAACGTATACATTGCCAATCATGTGGTCGCGCGGCAAGGTTATCACACACAATTAAGCTCTCAACTTCACCATGTTTGCTCAACTCTTCAAAGATGTCTTCATAGAAGTCTTCAAAGTGTTCCTGGAGCTTGTGCGGATCAATGGGATTGCCCTGGGCATCATTGCCAGGAGTGTTGTCAAGGCGTTGGTACATGTTGGAGAGGAGTAGTGTGGGCGAACTGGTGGGGCGGCTATGAAACCACTTGCAACGATTCCCATGAGATCACACGGTCCTTCTTCGTGCCACAATTTCATGCCAAATGCTTTGGCATTTGTTATGGATCGAGGTTAAAGACCTGAAATATATCGATGAATTACCAACTCAATATGTTTTCAAATTACATACAATTTGATACACAACCATATCTAAATATATACAAAGAATGTACATGTAATTTTTCTAGCTCTATTATTTTAATAATGATTTGTCAAATAAATATATTATCAATATAATATATCCCTCTTGAGAATATATGTAGAACAATAATAACCAGTAAACTTAATCTGCTAAGAGAAAGGAAATCATTTGAAGTTCCATATTAGTCCAATACAAAAGATTTCAGCTTCGTTACAAAACCCAAAATAGAAGTTAGGTTAATTTACTGGTCGCAATCCTAATTGTTTCCATGCATCATGTTTTATATATATATATATATATATATAAATAGAGTAAGGCTACGGTGCTTTGCAAAGTAAACCACCCCGTTTACTTCGGACTACTTTTTGGATTTTGAAAATCCAAACAACCGATCCGAACCGTTCAACATGTTCTAAACATTGAAATGTGCTTGGAGACCAAATTTTATATTTTTTGGAATTTTTTTACTATTTATTAAGCCACTTTGAAAGTCGCTGATCCGACGGTGAACAGTAAAAAACAGTAAAATTTTCTGGACCACCAGATCAGAAACTTTCAAAGTGGCTTAATAAATAGTAAGAAAATTCCAAAAAATATAAAATTTGGTCTCCAAGCACATTTCAATATTTAGAACATGTTGAACGGTTCGGATCGGTTGTTTGAATTTTCAAAATTCAAAAAATGGTCCGAAGTAAACGGGGTGGTTTACTTTGCAAAGCACCGTAGCCTTACTCTATATATATATATATATATATATATATATATGACAGTGCTACGGTGCTACGCGTATATAAGGGCCCCTCCGTGCTACGGCTCACTTTTTGAGTTTTCAAAATCCTAACGGTCGATCCGAACCGTTCAACATGGTCTCCATATGAATATGTACTTGCAAACCAAATTTTATATTTTTTAGAATTTTTTACTATTTATTAAGCCACTTTGAAAAAACACTAATTTGTACACAAACAGTAAACTTTTCTTGAACATTGGATCAGCGATTTTCAAAGTGGCTTAATAAATAGTAAAAAAATTCTAAAAAATGTAAAATTTGGTTTGCAAGTACATATTCATATGGATATCATGTTGAACGGTTCGGATCGACCGTTAGAAGTTTGAAAACTCAAAAAGTGAGCCGTAGCACGGAGGGGCCCTTATATACGCGTAGCATATTAGCAAAATCCTATATATATATATATATATATATATATATATATATATATATATGCCCTAGCCAAAATAAAAATTAAAAATCCAGAAAGTAAAGCCAACGTACAGGATTAACAGGACATAAAACTTCTTTTACCAGCAAGTCCAATTGGTTAAGTAATTAATCCAACTGAATAAATTACAAACACCAAGAAACGCATTTGATGGAGTCAAGAATTGAAGTTCCCTTCATGGCTTCATTTACCTTATGGCCAGCTAGCTGACCACATTCAGAGAACAGGAGCACAGAACTAGAATAATGGACATTCATACGAATTTTAACTTTTCCCCTCTATTATGAAATAATATCATGAGATCATTAAAAGATCGGTTCTTGCAACCTCAACTGGAGTGATGGAGTACTAAAAAATCATTCATTAAAATGGAAATACTTAATTAAATGCACGTAATATATCATCAATTCCTACCTACAAATTGTATATAATGCAAACGCAGATTACTGTTATGATAGAAAATTATCAGAGCGGTGATGGATTTGTGAGAAATCTTACCTTGTTGCTGTGATGGAG
>JAJGRW010000724.1:724262-847384 GCA_025461045.1 Carex parvula
ATTACACGTACCTTTTCGTGGATAATATCCATCAATATGTTCATCTGGCATAGTATTTACACCAATGAATCGAGGAAACTTGTGACCTATCTCCTCTGCTGTCTTAGTGAATTCCTAAATTTGATTCAAAATGCATAAATAAGAACGGTAAAGATCTTGGTACAACTAATACAACTATTTTGCATGGTACATTATAATAACCGATTTTCACTGGAAGTTAAAATAGGAATTTACTGAGAACTCATTAACTGGCACTACAAATTTGGTCTCCATGCTAAGTATAGAGTAAATAACATCTCAACCTAATACAATAGTTACTGGAATGATCTCCCAAAATTTGGTGTTGATCTAAATTATATTAAAGCAAATGGACAATTAAAGGTTCAACCAATGGATCAAATCAAACTAAAGGAAATAATAGGAAGATTATTTTGAGGATCGAGGGTATGGACCTGAAGGCACGCAGAAAGTTGTGGCTGATAGATCTCCTCTCTACGAGAGAGGTCAAAGTCCATATCCATTTCTCTCGTTGATCTTTACACTGTTGACATTCTCTTTTCGAACCTCCGCTTATTCAACAGTCACGCACCGAATACTTTTTCACTCAGTTTTGACTTTTAAGAAATGTATAAATTAAAATAGACTAAGATTATAGACATCAATTGGTGAGATGGCCGAGTTGGTCTAAGGCGCCAGATTAAGGTTCTGGTCCGAAAGGGCGTGGGTTCAAATCCCACTCTCGCCAATCTTAATTTTTTTCTCTTTCTTTTTTTTAGTATATTTTACAGATTTCTTTTAAGCAGCCCAAAAGTTTACAATCTGGCCCATAAAACTTACTTTCAGCCTGGCAGCACAATATGTGAATCTATTTACCGTCAATCTGGCCCATGAACTACTTTCAGTAAAGCCCAACAATGTATGGATCAGATATTAGTAGATCAGGTAGTCAGGTATAACGGAAAATCGAAATGCCGATATTAGGAAAGCAACCAATGCTGACCTCTAGAACTTTCTAGCGGTGCCGAGACAGGACAGGCAGCCTGCTAACATCTGATTAATTCGGGACCTTGCTTGCCAAGTTCTTCTGTCACTGCAGCGGTGAACCTTTTCTCTCTTGCTGGAGTGACTCATGAGACAGGAACCCGTTACACAAACAATTCATATTGTTTAGATATATGGAATTAGGAAAATACACCAACCCAAACTATTTCCCCTTACCCAAGCAATAAAACCCGTGCAGTCAACCGTGCTATTTATAAATACAATACAGCTAGGGTTTTAGATCTTGTTCCACTCGACCTCTTTCCAAATAAAACACCAAGACCCCGTTGTCCATTTCGATTTGTGCCCACTAGTAGCAGCCTCCATTGATCGATAATGGCGATCGCTTCACTTCTTGCCACCAAGCTCGCTAGGTCGAGGTCCTTAGTGTCTGCTCTTTCTCAGGTCTCTCTTTCTACCTCTCTTTGTGCGCGGGCGAGGTTTGTCCGTGTGTTATAATCTGGTATTACCTTCCGACGAGATAAGAGATTAGTTCGAACTCTTTAATGGAAACAATCCATAAATGCTATTTTGATCTAAAATGGAACATTTGTAAATTCAAGTCTGTGTACTTTGTTGATATTTGTTCATTCCAACTCCTTTTACTCAAGTTATAAACTATATCAGTTATCATTTTTGATATATGGTTTAAATAAAATAGCTGCTTAGTTTTTGTATTCCATGACTAATGCGGTTGTCTCTTAAATTCTTCAGGCTAGCGGCCAGATTAAGGCAGTGAACCAGGCATCTCATTTTCCATATGGATTGTCACTTGCAAGAGCGTTGTGGTATTCATTTTTTTTTTATGACTATTAATGTTTCTTTTTGATTGATTGCCTTTAATACCTGTTTGATTTGTCTCATATTGTGGTATTCATTTCTTTTTATGACTATTAATGTTTCTTTTTGATTGATTGCCTTTAATACCTGTTTGATTTGTCTCATATTGTAGCTCAAAGCCGGTTGCCACTGATGTCATTGGTATTGACTTGGGTACCACGAATTCTTGTGTGTCTATTATGGAGGGAAAGGTGAAGCTTTGATTTGCTTTTCATTCTCAGAAATAATTTTGTTGCATCCATTTCTCCTAGGATTAAGTTATGTTAGTGACTTTGTAGCATTGATGTTCCTTAACAAGTCCTTTTTTATCCCTCGGACTGACAATCTAGAAGGAAATTTCGTTAAGTCGTCTTGCTTCAATTAAACAGATATACTAGAATCAATGCAGTCAAGAGGCAAAAGGTGCAATTAAGGCACAAAGGGCTGTAATTGCCTGAAGCGCAAGGTGGCATGAAAACATATGTGTGCGAGTAACAAGAGGCTTATAGTTTTGATTAGTATATTTCAGGATAATGAAAGCTCCATAACTATAAAATTGATAACAGAATTGACTTAGATTCCCAATAACTATTTGTTTAACAAAAATCATATTTTAGAATAAAAATAATAATAATATGCATGAATATGTTCAGAAAATGAATTATTTTATCAAAGGTTTGTTATTATCTACTTATTTTCCAAAAGATTTGATCCCTTCCACATTAGTACCATCATTATCTAGACTTTAATAAGCATCTTGTTGTCTACAAAGGGGCCAGGTATGAAACTGTTCATAGAGACTGGTTTTTTGTCCCTTCTTTTCTGTTGACTTTTCTTGTTAAGTTCATGTCAACTCTCCTCCTTAGTTGCATATAAGTTTATAATTTGGATAGGCGAAAGATTTTTATCATAGGCTATAGTGGGTTTAGAATTGGGGCCAGCAGGTTTTGTATGTACTGGTGATCATCAGGCTTGCGCTTTTTTTCACCTTGTCGTTCATTGCTTTTTGAAAAAATGCACCAAATTGTGTACTAGTTGAACTGCGCTCGCTTCTCCATTTAAAAAGCGAGTAGGTGTCAAAGCACTGTGCCTTTTTGCTAAAGCGAGACCCTGGTGCGCATCTGACTGCACTGACTAGAATGATAATGGAATTAGTCCTATTTTAGGCCTCTGGCTGAGTATTTAGATGGAAGTTTTGTTATGGGCATCTTTTCTTCCTATCAAACAGATGTACATCAATAGTGATGGAATTTGTTGACTATCCTTTCATTGCCTTGACGTAATTGATTTTAAATGTTTCTTTACTCTTTTCTAATTTATTTTTTAAAAAACTTGTTTGAAGCAGACACCAAAAGTAATTGAGAATGCTGAAGGTGCAAGAACTACCCCTTCCGTTGTAGCCATAAACCAAAAGAGTGAACTCCTTGTTGGTACACCTGCTAAGCGCCAGGCTGTCACCAACCCAACAAACACCCTCTTTGGCACAAAGCGTCTTATTGGGCGTAAGTTTGATGATCAACAAACCCAAAAGGAGCTGAAAATGGTACCATACAAAATTGTGAAAGCCCCGAATGGAGATGCTTGGGTTGAGATGAATGGCCAGCACTACTCACCTAGTCAGATTGGTGCATTTGTTCTTACAAAAATGAAGGAAACTGCCGAGGCCTACCTTGGTAAAACTGTGACTAAGGCAGTTATCACCGTGCCAGCATACTTTAATGATGCACAGAGGCAAGCTACAAAGGATGCAGGAAGAATTGCTGGTTTGGATGTTCAGAGGATTATTAATGAACCCACAGCTGCGGCTTTATCATATGGAATGAACAACAAAGAAGGATTGATTGCGGTATTTGATTTGGGTGGTGGCACCTTTGATGTTTCCATCCTTGAGATTTCCAATGGGGTTTTTGAGGTAATAATTATTTTTTGACACTTGAAATTTCTGATTTGTGGCAGTACGTTTGCACTTGTGCTAGTTCACAAATATCAAGTGAATTTTTACATCTTGTATTGGTGGGTTGTAGACTAAAGTAATTCTGATTAATGTCCTGTAGTTAACCTTAATGGGAAAATAGAAAAGTTCACTTTGAACTAAAATACCTTGGTAATTGGTTGAGAAAGTTGTAGATCATAGTTTTTTTAAGAGATAAAGTCGTTCAGTTCTGATTTTGATCACATTTATATGTATTAGGTCAAGGCTACAAATGGAGATACCTTCCTTGGTGGAGAGGATTTTGATAGTGCATTGCTTGACTACCTTGTCAGTGAATTCAAGCGTTCAGATGGCATTGATCTAACAAAGGACAAGCTGGCACTCCAGCGTCTCAGGGAAGCTGCTGAGAAAGCGAAGGTTGAGCTATCCTCCACCAGTCAAACTGAGATTAACCTCCCGTTCATCACTGCTGATGCATCAGGTGCGAAGCATTTCAATCTAACCCTGACTCGATCCAAGTTGGAGACCCTTGTCGGCCACTTGATTGAGCGAACCCGCATCCCGTGCCAGAATTGTCTGAAAGATGCAGGCATAACAGCAAAGGAGGTTGATGAAGTTTTACTTGTTGGTGGCATGACACGTGTGCCGAAGGTGCAACAGATAGTTCAGGAGATTTTCAACAAGACCCCTAGCAAGGGTGTGAATCCTGATGAGGCTGTAGCCATGGGGGCTGCCCTTCAGGGAGGCATTCTAAGAGGTGATGTCAAGGAACTGCTCTTGCTTGATGTCACACCACTTTCCCTTGGTATTGAGACACTTGGTGGCATCTTCACAAGGCTTATTAACCGTAACACAACAATCCCGACCAAGAAAAGCCAGGTCTTTTCCACTGCGGCTGATAATCAGACACAAGTCGGCATCAAGGTGTTGCAAGGAGAGAGGGAAATGGCAGCAGATAACAAGCTTCTTGGCGAATTCAATTTGGAGGGTATCCCCCCTGCTCCAAGAGGCATGCCCCAAATTGAGGTTGCCTTTGACATTGATGCCAATGGCATAGTCAAGGTCTCGGCCAAGGACAAACAAACTGGCAAGGAGCAAAACATCACTATCAAGTCCTCTGGTGGTTTGTCAGAGCACGAGATAGAGAAGATGGTGAAGGAGGCTGAGCTTCATGCACAGAAGGATCAGGAGAGGAAGGCCTTGATTGACATAAGGAATTCAGCTGATACAACAGCATATAGCATTGAGAAGAGCTTGGGTGAGTACAAGGACAAGATCCCTGCTGAGGTGGTGAAGGAGATAGAAGATGCAGTTGCAGATCTAAGAGCAGCCATGGGAGAAGAGAATGTGGATAAGATAAAGGAGAAGATTGATGCTGCAAACAAAGCTGTGTCGAAGATTGGGCAACACATGAACCAAGGTGGTGGCGACAGTAGCAGCAGCAGCAGTGGCGGTGCTGCGGGAGATGAGACGCCGGAGGCTGAATACAAGGAAGCTTCAAAGTAGAGTGGCCACATAACTTAATTTAGGGCTCTAGGATTAGATGTTATATAATTTTTGAGTGAGGGGCAACCCATAATTTTGATAAGCAAACTATAATTGCAGTGGATTCTGCAGTGAAGAAACTTCTATTACGGATTTACAGTTCATTTACTTATCTTTTATTTCTATTGGTTGTATTACCCCCAGGCATATGTGGGAATTTGAAGATCATTTTTTTGCTGAGGATCTGAGTGTACCCTCTCATACTTGTTATTTTTTGTTGAATTAATGTCGAAAATGCATGCAATGAGACGCTGTTAAAATCTACAGATGTTTGTAATCAGTCGTCTGCTGGTTGTTCTACGGTCATTTGGATCCCACCTAATGCGGTAATGCTGAGAGCAATCTCATTTTCAAGTTTAATGATCGGCAGATACGAATTTATTTCATCAATTTCGTTGATTGTAATCTTTAGATAATTAAGATACCAAAACTACTAATATGCATCTAATCCCTAGACACAAATCAGACAAATCAGTTAAAAAATATACATGTCAAGATGCCTCAACCACACATGCAACTCCAAGCCAGGACTCCATACCACGACTAAAACACACTCAATGCAAGACCCAACACAAAACCATATATGCCTCTCCTATTCCTGCTTTTGCTTTTTCTCCTCTCTCTCACGCTTCCACTGCTCAATCTTAGCCCTCTGTTCCTCACTGGCACTGCTCGCCCTAACCGGGCTTCTAGACCGTCCTTCCCTCCTTGAACTCCTCTCAGACCTCCTTACATGCCTTTCCCGATCTCTGCCCCGCTCACTGCTCCTCCTATGATCACCTCTTTCATGTGACCTCTCTCTACTCTCTATATCCCCTCTGTAACTAGGGCTCCTGCTCTTGCTCCGACTCTCGCTATACCTCGACCTCCTAGACCTTCTCTCATACCTCCTTTCATGCCTTTTCCGATCTCTGTCCCTATGATCACCTCTTTCATGTGACCTCCCTCTACTCTCTCTATCCCTTCTAAAACTAGGGCTCCTGCTCCGACTCCGGCTATACCTCGACCTCCTAGACCTTCTCTCATAGCTCCTTTCATGCCTTTTCCGATCTCTGTCCCTATGATCACCTCTTTCATGTGACCTCTCTCTACTCTCTGTATCCCTTCTATAACTAGGGTACCTACCCTGACTCCGGCTATACCTCGATCTCCAAGACCTCCAATACAACTTCCGTATAAGTTTACATCTTATCTTCTTCACATGCAAGAAATTGCAAGAAAAACCCCTTTTGCAACTGTTCTCCTCAAATAGCCAGCATGACGCATAAAAAAAATTAGTGACTGGTGAGTAATCAACTCTAATAGGTCGCCAATTGTATAACATCCCTTGAAGACCTCGCAAGGCAGCTTCTGCCTGTTTTTCATGTCGGAATTGAATGTATACATTACCAATCATGTGGTTGGCAAGGTTATCACACACATTTAAGCACATGATTTCACCATATTTGCTCAACATTTCAAAAATGTCTTCGTAGAAGTCTTCAAAGTGTTCCTGGATCTGGTCCGGATCAATGGGATTGCCCTGGGCATCAATGCCAGGAGTGATCATGTCAAGGCGTTATGGTACATGTTGGAGAGGAGTAGTGTGGGCGAGATGGTGGGGCGGTTATGATAGTGCGGGCAATGGTTCCCACGACGGCATGCCCCGGTTTTGAGGTAGAATGGGCAGTTCACACGGTCCTTCTCCATGCCAAAAGTTGATGCCAAATGCTTTGCCATCTGTTATGGAGGTTCGATCAAGACCTGAAAGAGATGGATTAGAAAAGAAAGAATTATCAACTTATCAAGTGTTTTAAAGAAAGTTATGTACGTAGAATAAAAATTTTGAGAATGGATTCACATTAACAACCGTACGTATTTGCTTGACAACCGACAAGACAGTCAACAAGACAATCATATTTAACCGGCAAGTCCAATTGATTAAGTAATCCAACTGAATTACAAACACCAAGAAACGCATTTGATGGAACAAGAAATTCCCTTCATGGCTTCATTGTAACCTTATGGCCAGCTACAGAGAATATATAGGAGCGCATGAACTAGAATAATAGACTTCATTAAAAGATCGGTTCTTGCATCCTCAACTGGAGTGATGGACTAAATTGATCACTAAAAAATCATGCATTAATTAATATGGATATACTTAATTAAATGCACGTAATATATCATCAATTCCTACAAATTGTATATAATGCAAATTAAGGCATACTATGATAGAAAATAATCAAAAAGGATTTGTGAGAAATCTTACCTTGTTGCAGTGATGGAGCGAGAGAGAAGGGAAGCGATTGGGAAAGGAGGTAAACGCCGAGGGCAAGCCCGGCCTGGAATTGGCTGTCTTGATAAATAACCAATTTGACGGTCAGATTTCTTCCATCTGAAGATCAGCAACTTTTGCTTCAATTGAGCGGCTATAGATATTTTCAAAAACATCGGAACAGTTTCACGTGGACCGTGTGAAGTGGATGGGTCCTTAACGGAGAAAGAAGCATTCATTAAAGTACATCATTTTAAAAACTACTAAAATTGAAAAAAAAAAAAAAAAATCTACTAGCGGTGTCAACGTTTACGCTGTGTCGGTGGAAGCATTTTTATATTCGTACTCATTATAAATTGTTCATACTCTACTTTTACCCGCTATGAATTATCTTACTCGTATTCTATCTTTATCCATTATGGTTGTCGGATAACAAAACAGTAGCAGATAAATAACGAGTAATGCTATTATAATAAAAAAAAATTATTTACTAAATAATACATTAAAACATATTTGTTTCACAAATAAATATACGTGTTTTAAAGGTTTAAAAGTTATTAAGATTTACTGAAATTTATTTACATGTTTTAATAGTTAAGTAAGCATAACACAACTATCAAGAATAGTTGGAGAATTAATATTCATTGCTCATTAGTATATAATATACATATTTCTTTTATAATTACCCGATTAATAACAGGTACGGAATAGACTTTATTCTTACCCTTATTCATTTAGATAACGAAAAAGAAAATTTATCCGTACCCGTATCCAACAAATTTACGAACAAAAATCTTACTCGTACCCATCTTAGCGAATACGGTACGGTCAGATAAATGGATAAAAGAATGTCATTGACACCCCTATTTTCTACCCCTCATTATGAAGGTTTAATATCAAATAAAATATGAATCATTCAATTATTCTTTAGCATACTATTTATATTCTTAAACTCTTTAAATTTTTTTAATTTATTCATCATCTTTTTCGTATATTTTTTATATTATTTAAGTCTTTTTATACATATTAATTTTATAATATGTGTATCATTCAACTCTTTAAATTGGTTCATATTTACCTATGAATTTAAATTAATATATACCATTTAGTCAAAATACATCAAACATATGTTTATTTTTTGTTTTCTAAAAAAATTGAATAATTATACTTCTCTTTTCTAAACAAAATTATTTTTAAATATTTTTTATTTTCTCTTATTGAAAGAATAATATTCTCGTTTGATTACTCTTTTATTGAAATTTTGTCCATGGACAAATTAGAAATAAATAGGAAATTTTATTATTTTTGAAGGGCCAAAGACAATTATGTCAATTCATAAATCACTCATATCTTGAATGTCCAAATTATTTTTAAATATTTTTTTTTCTCTTATTGGAAAATAATTTTCATTCTCGTCTAATTACTTTTTTATTGAAAATTTTGTGTATGGAAAAATTAACAATTGATCTGAACCGCTCAATATGATCTTCATATGAAAATGTACTGGCATGGGAGACCAAATTTTATTTTTTTTAGAATTATTTACTATTTTTTAAATAGATAAAAAATCACAACTTTTGAATGATTCACAAATATTTAGATAAGATGGTTTTTTCACTATCTACAAGATAGTTAAAACAATAAAAAAAAAACTTTGATCACCAAGTATATTTTCATATGGAGATTATATTCAACGGTTCGGATAGTGTGACATTGAGGTTTTTAAAATTTGCAACTAGATGAAATTTTCAATTTATATCAAATGATAAAAGTTAATATCTTTTATTTTCTTGACAAATTGAGATATAAATAATTATAATTGTATTAGTTTTCGCTTTTAATTTTATCTTGCTAATTAACGCATTTTAATTTTATTTTCCCTTTTTCAACAATTACGAATAGAAGTAAATAATATCTGAACTGTATGAAAAAATTAAGTTATTTTTTTAAGGTGAAGAAATTAAGTTCTTCGGAATTGAATCATTAAATTTTTTGTTCTTGTCATTCATCATTTTTGTAACAATTTTTTTTTCTTGAAATATCTGTAAGTATATAATTTGTTACACTAACAAACATCTCTTATTTGTAACCATATTTTGTTAAACCATTTTTAAACTCTCGAAAAGCACATAATTTATAGAAAAAAAATATTTAATATCTAAACGGTTTAAAAAATGCGAGACTTTAGACATAGTATATATTATACAATTAAATGAGGAATAAACAAAGCTATTACTTATATAATTTTGTATATATATTAGTTATTATATAAGACAATGAATATGAAATAATTATTATATATTTTTATATGATAAACTAAAGATATTTTTATTTCTATAATCGTATCGATAAAATAATAAATTAATTTATTATCTATATAGGATTCTAAATAGCTAACTATAGCTGCGCTATAACTTTTTCAAACTTTAAATGTTATGGTGCTATCAACCACGTTACTTTTATCATAATTTTGAACAGCTAGCTATAGGTGCGCAATAGCACAAGAAGGAAAAATTTCATGTATCCCTCGAAAACTTCGACATTAGGTGCTTCCTCTCTAAAATTCATAATATTATATTTAACTTTCTAAATTTAAAAAAATTCTCAAATTTATTCAACTTATTTACTTTGTTTCTTAAAACTCATTTTATATATATGAAGTACTCATCTTACTCTCTATTAAAAAAAAATATGTGTAAGAAAATATTTTGTCTTCTAACTGATTGATTTCTGAGGACAAATGGTTTATCTTGGTATGTGTGATGCATACACAATGACATTTAGGCTTTTTTGGGTGTGCTTCAAAAGGAAATGAACCATTTACTTTGAAACCGACCAATTATATGACTAAATATGGCTCCTAAACATGTTACATATATTTTATTATTTAATAAAGAGTAAAATTAGTATTTCATAAATTTTAGATATGTTTTAATAGAAAAGTCAATAAATTGAATAAATTTGTGTGCTTTTGAAATTTAGAAGAGTAAATATGATATTATGAACTTTAAAGAAAAAAATACGTAATTTCAAGATTTTTTAAGATACAGATGAAATTCTCACTAAAGAAATGATATCTCCCCGAAATTTTTATTTTTACTATTAAAAAAAAAGATAAATCAAATAATCATGATTTCTGGTAAATTTCTATTTTTTACACTACTGTAATGACAGATGGCGGACAGAAAATGGGTGTCTGTAACTTTACATTGAGGGCACATTTCATGGTCCAATCCAATGATTTTCTTCGTCAAACAGTGCTAAAAACCAAAGTTTCGAGAAAAATAAAATAAAATATGTTCTTAACGTGAAGTTACAGACAACCATTTTCTGTTCGCCATCTGTCATAGCGGCTGTGTCAAAAATGAAATTTACCAACAATCATAGTTATTTGATTTATTTATTTATTTATTTTTAAGATGGTAAAAGTAAAAATTTCGGGATATCTACGTTACAAGGTGGAGATGCTTCTAATCTCTTGTTTTCATCTTAATTTCCTATCGCTAGCTGATCTTAATTTTCTCCTCAAAGCGATTGAGAAGAGCACATTAATTAATTAGTTCCCCAAACCCTCATCCTTGAGCCCAAATCACAAATATCGCATTCGCTTAGCTTCAATCTGATGATGTCCTCCCTCTTCCTTTGGGAACCATTTTAGAAATAACAGTTGTTCTAACTATTCCGAATAACAAAAATATTATTTGTGTGCACATTGCTATTCAGAATAGCTTCTATTCTAGAATAGCTCTATGTATACATTGAGGTTGTAAAATTTCCAATTTATATCAAATGGTAAAAATTAATATATTTTTTATTTCGTTGACAAATTGAGATAAAAATAATTATTACAATAGTAGCTTTTCACTTTTTATTTTAGCTTGCTAATTAACGTCTTTTATTTTTATTCTCTTTTTGACAATTAAGAATAGAAGTAAATTATATTTCAATTGTATGAAAACAATTAAGTTCTTTGAAATTGAATCGTTTTAAAATATTTGTTCTTTTCTTATATCACGCTTGTACGAACTTTTTTTTCTTTAAATATCTGAATTCTGAAAGTATATATATTTGTTACACTAACATCTCTTAATTGTTACCATATTCGTTTAAGCAGTTTTAAAATCTCGAAAAGTACATAATCGGTATTATATATAGAGAGAAAGAGAGAGCTGAGCTATGGTGAGTTGTGAAGTAAGATGTCATTTTTACTTCACACATATCCGTATTCATCTTACAGATATATTATATATCGGATGAACAACAGCACGTTTGGATTCATGCTCTGTGTTCTGGTTTTCTTCTTTTATCAGGAAATAAATATGAAGCGTGCTTTGTTTACGGAACCGCTTCATTCTCTTTGTTTTTGTTTCCCTCGATAAGTAGAAAGGATATCTACATTGGTAAGGAGCGAGGAAATGTTTACTGGTAAGAAACTGACGCCACAAGCAACCAATGAGAGAGAAAAACAGATGCTGGTAAAAATGCGCCAAGAATCACGTTGCAACAAGGGCAACCTCAGCAGAAGGGACTGAAACTGTACTCATGGATGCCTCGTGGATTCTACAAAATGGTGTGCCAAGAGTATCTACATTTTAGCAACTCAAATGAGTTACTAAATAACTGTTAATCACTTTTTAAAAATTAAAATTTCTAAAGTTTCTAATTCTCACATCTCTGAAATTAATTTTAAAATCATTTGTTCAGCGTAGAGTTTATAAACAATTTCTTAATAAAAAACTTTACTGCATAGTTTCTAAATAAGAAACTCTCTCACATCATTGAAACTGGATTAGAAATTACCACATCATATTAGAAACTCTAATAGTACCAGAGATGTTCTAACCTTCAATCCAAATGGAGTCCTGGTACATGCGCAATACAAGACTGGTTTCTTTTTTCGGGTTTCGTTCTATTTTAAACTGATAATATATGTTGTGATTATCTTTATTTTTTTATTCCTAGCTCCCTTGCATGGTAAAAATAGATATGCAATCAAATTTTAGCAGGATGTTTAGGTGATGTTTGGTTGTGGACTTAAGCTAAATATGTCTAAATTGATTATTCCAATTTAAGTCGGTCTAAATTATTTATGTTTAGTTGAAGTCTAAAGTTAGATCATGGCTTAAGGTATTTCTTGTTTGGTTATAGTTGGTGGAGAACTAAAGTTTTGGAAGTCTAAATTAGTTAATTATTAATAATAAGATACTAATTATATAATATTAATATATTAATAATAACTATAATATAATAATATATTTTTATAATAATTATTTAATATATCAGCAATATAAGATATTAATTATATAAATAATAATTATTAAAATAAGATACTAATTATTAATATTAATATATTAATAATAACTATAATAAATTATAATATTATATAATAATTATTTAACATATTAACAATATAACATATTAATTAGGTAATTATATATTAATAATAATTATCAATAAAAAGATAGTAATTATGTAATATTATTATAATTATTATTTAACATATTAACAATATAAGATATTAATTATATAATTATATACCAATAATAATTATTAATAATAATATACTAATTATATACTAATAATATATTATTATAATTATTCGAGTTTGGCCATGATGTGAATAAAATTAAACTATCATGTGAAATAATTTAATCTAGACCGACCTAAAAATTAGCTTATGTTATCTTAGTTCGGCTCAATTAATGCTCATTTGGTAGAATAACGAAGACTAAATCCCTTGTTTCCCTTCAGGCCACAACCAAACATGGACTAAATTTAATAACTAAAATTAAATTAACGAGAAAGCTCAAATGAAAACCAGAATAAAAAGGGCTCTACATTTTAAGCCAAACTCTACGAATATGTATCTAATCCTGAAATACAAATTAGGTAAAATTGTTTAATCACAACAAATTTTAAATCGAATTGGTTTGATACTGGATGCAACATGTCAATATGCCTCAACCACATGCAACTCCAAGCAAAACCCAATGACATGATATTAGTCCTAATATCCTAATATGTTACCAATTAAGGACTATATAAACCACAACTAAAATACACTCAATGCAAGACCCAACACAAACCATGCCTCTCCTAGCCTATTCCTGCTTTTGCTCTCTCTCCTCCTCTCTCACGATTCCACTGCTCAATCTTAGCCCTCCGCTCCTCACTGCTTCGCCCTAACCGGGCTTCTAGACCGACCTTCGCTCCTTGACCTCCTCTCAGACCTCCTTTCATGCCTTTCCCGGTCTCTGTCCCGCTCACTGCTCCTCCTATGATCACCTCTTTCATGTGACCTCCCTCTACTCTCTCTATCCCTTCTGTAACTAGGGCTCCTGCTCCTGCTCCGACTTCGGCTATACCTTGACCTCCTAGACCTTCCATACAACAGCCGCCTAAGGTCACGACTTATCTCCTTCACGTGCATGAAATTGCAATACCCACCCCTGTTACAGCTGTTCTCCTCATATTGCCGGCACGTCGCCTCACGAAAATCAGTGACTGGCGAGAAATCAATTATAATAGGTCGCCCTGAGTAAAACCTCCCTTGCAGACCTCGCATGGCAGCTGCTGCCTGCTCTTCTTCACGGAATTGTACGTATACATTGCCGATCATGTGGTCAGCAAGGTTATCACACACATTTAATCTCTCAATTTCACCATATTTACTCAACTCTTCAAAGATGTCTTCGTAGAAGTCTTCAAAGTGTTCCTGGATCTGGTCCGGATCAATGGGATTGCCCTGGGCATCAACGCCAGGAGTGATCATGTCAGGGCGTTGGTACATGTTGGAAAGGAGTAGTGTGGGCGAGATGGTGGGACGGTTATGAAGCCGTGAGCAACGATCCCCATGACGGCAAGCCCCGATTTTAAAGTAGAATGGGCAGTTCACACGGTCCTTCTCAGTGCCAAAAATTGATGCCAAATGCTCTGCCATTTGTTATGGAGGTTCAAGACCTGAAATAGATAGATTAGAAAAGATAGAATTATTAGTGTTTTAAGAAAAAAATGTAGAATAAAAGAATTTAGAATGGACATATTTATTGACAACCGACAAGACAGTTAACAAAATTAAAATATGACTTCTGTATAGTTTAAATATGTTATGTATCACACTTAATGCAATCTGGGAATAGTTTGGTTTGCTGACTACATGCGAACAAAACTGGACTGTTAATTTTTCAAAACGCTCGATGAATAACCAAAAAATGTTTTCAAATTACAGCAAATTTGACACACAACCATACCAAAATTATATATGTGTAATTTTACTCATTTATTTTAATAATTGATCGTTGTCAAATAATTTTATTATCAAATCAAATGATAGTGATCGTAATTGTTTACATGCATCATGCTAATTTACATATGCCGTAGCCAAAATAAAATTTAAAAACCAGAAAGTAAAACCAACAGGAACCGAACATGAAACTTCTTTTACCAGCAAGGCCAATTGGTTCAGTAATCCAACGGAATTACAAACAACAGATAACGCATTTGGTGGAGCCAAGAAGTTCCCTTCATGGCTTCATTGTAACCTAATGGCCAGCTGACCTCACACAGAGAATTGGAGCACAGAACTAGAATAATCGACATCATACAAATTTTAGTTTCTCATTCTGCTATGAAATAATATGAGATAAGTAAGAGATCAGTTCCTTCGACCTCAACAGTAGTGATGAACTAAAAAAAATCATGTATTAATATGGATGTTGTTAAATGCATGTAATATAGCATCAATTCCTACAAATATAACGGAATCGCATACTACTGTTATGATAGAAATAATTAAAAAGGAAATATAGAGCATAAGCTGGAAGGATTTGTGTGAAATCTTACCTTGTCGCCGCGATGGAGCGAGAGAGAAGAGAAACCTCTAGAAGCGCAATTGGGAAAAGAGGTGAACGCCGAAGGCAAGCCCGAGATGGGATTAGTTGTCTTTTTTAAGTAACCAATTTAACGGTTGGATTTCTTTGATCTGAAGATCCGCAACTTCTTCCGCAAATTGAACGGCCATAGATATATTTAAAAAACTTCGGATCCGGTCAGGTTTCAAACCGAATTCGATTTCTAGAACCATCTGTAACTCTGGAAAAGTAAGAAATTTCCTGGAACAGTTTCACGTAGACCGTGAGAAGTGTGGATGGGCCTTCGCGGAGAAAGAAGCATTTCAAAAGAATTGGATTAAAAAGGAAGTTTTTATTGGTAGTACAGTTGAAATTAGGACTGCAAACGAACCGAACCGAATCGAACTTAACTCCAGTTTGAATTTGGTTTAAATTAAGTTCGAACTAAGTTTGGTTTGAATTAATTTCGAACGAACTCAATTTCTAATCGAATTTTTACGAACTCAAATTCGAACTTTTACGAACTTTGTTACGACTTACGAGTTATGACTTATGGTTGGGCCATAGTTCGAAATTACAGCACTTCAATAAAAACTCAAGCATTCTGAATTCTAGTACACCAAAGTTTATATCAAAGTTCATTACAAATATCAACATTTATTCAAACACCAAAGTTTAATACAATCAATCAAAGTTCAGTACAATCACAGAATTCAAAGTTTTCCAAATAGCCAACAGGAGCAACATCACCAAAGTTTTCAAATATCTAAAGTATTTAAAGTTCAATTTAAATATCAATAGAAGTACATAACAATCACCAAAGTCTTAGAATCATTACAAATCCAAATATTATCCTAAATAAAACATTAAAATTCATTATCAGTGAAAATTAACGGTTCACATTTGAGTTAATTTCGAACTAAGTTTGGTTTGCGAACCTATTTCGAACGAACTAGGTCCAGTTTGAGTTTGGTTTGAATTAATTTCGAACTAAGTTTGGTTTGAATTAATTTCGAACGAACTCAATTTCGAATCGAATTTTTGACGAACTTTTTCGAATCAAACTCGAATCGAATTACGAACTACGAATTTTTTGTGCAGCCCTAGTACAGTATATCTTTTAGGTGTAATATTATACATAGATAGACTATGGTGAGTTGTGAAGTAAAACGTCGTTTTACTTCATATCATATTTTTATTTTGAAAATCCAAACAACTGATCTGAACCGCTCAACATGTTCTCTATATTGAAATGTGCTTGGAGACTAAATTTTACATTTTTTGGAATTTTTTTACTATTTATTAAGTTACTTTGAAATCGCTGATCCACTGTGAACAGTAAAAAACAGTAAAAATTTCTGGACCACCGAATCAGCGATTTTCAAAGTGGCTTAATAAATAGTAAAAAATTCCAAAAAACGTAAAATTTAGTCCCCAAGCACATTTCAATATAGAGAAACATGTTAAGCGGTTCAGATCAGTTATTTGAATTTTCAAAATAAAAATATGAGCGTGAAGTAAAAATGACTTCTTACTTCACAACTCACCATAGCCTAGCTCATATTATACAAAATATTATATAAACCATTCAACTCATTTTATATTACTAGTTAAGTGCCCACGCGTTGCGGTAGGGATTGACAATATTAATTATGTAAAATATATAACTTGTGTTAGATTTATAAAAATATTTCTTTAAGAAGTAATTTTTTTTAATGCGTTTCTTTGAAGAGTGACAAAATTAATTTTAGTGAAATTCACGTATCATTGATTTTGAGAGTAGGCTAATTGCCGAAATTTTTTTTGTTACCACAAGAAAAAAATCAAATTAAATCGTTACCACTCTGGTTTGGCCCGTATCAATTCTACCACCCACGCTAACCCAGTTCGCGCACCAAATAGGCTGGTGCGCGCACTGGGTTGGCGCACAAAGTGGTGCGCTGACTGGGTTGGCGCACCAACCTCTTCTGCCTATTAAGGCACCAACTTAGTATTATTTTTATGTGGCGTATTTTAGATCGTTATTTCGATTAGTTTTATGTTGCGTATTTAGATATTATTTTCATATTACTTCTTATGTTGCGTATTTTATATCTCATATCCCGTAATACATAATACATTAAAACATAAGAACACACCATAGATAAAACATAACACACAACGATAATATATTAAAACATAACACACAATACATAAAACATTACCGAAATCCTTAACCTTAATACAAAACCGAAAGTTTGTACCATAATACATAATACATAACCGAAAACCCTAACCTTAATACATAAACAGAAAGCCCTAACCATGGCATTATTGGGTACGGTTCCTAGCATCCCTTCTTCTTCTCGCATTCCTTTCGAGAGTAGCTCTGTTGGTCTCGTGACCTCTTCTCCTTCCTTCCAGTATGTCCATCCACATTGGGATCCTGTTGTGTCTTCTCCGACCCAACTTCACTAACCGGTGCTCTGGCGTTAAGATATCCCCTTCGTGCGGCGGCCAATCACCTTGATTGTCATACACGTGGAATTCTCCACTCCATGTGTCGATAAGTGTTTGGATGTTGTAGTAGTAATTGACGAAGACATTTGGATCGTAGTTCCTATATTTTTCACACATTTGTAAGTTTCATCATCCAAAATTATTATGAAATTTTAACACACATTCGTACCTTATTTGACACACTGACATCACATGAACGCATGGTATTCCGGTGAGCTGAGGCTTTTGGCAAGAGCATTGCACCTCATGGTCGTTCTGCACAACGACCTTGTACCTACAGTCTCGGGACGTGTACACCCATTTGCGTGCCTCTATGTCAAATGGGATTTTCTTGCCATGTGATGTCACCATGAATTCCCCGGATCTATTGAATGGAACCGCGCTCATTTTGTTAGTCTTCCGGATGTGCTTGTTCAGCTTCAAGTGCGTACAAGTGGAGAACAGCTGACCCTCTTCTTGGCATTGCACGGCCTTCTCTCTTCTTTCAACGAACCATGTGACACACTTATAAAACGTCTCCTCAATAATTGCAGCAACCGGTAACCTACGAGAATTACAATTTACAGTTAAAATAAAGATAACCTAAAATATTTCATTAATAGTAAACTATGAGAATTGTGAATAACAAACCTGCGAGAAGTTTTAAAGACATTGTTCAGCGATTCAGAACCATTGCTGGTCATTATTTCCCAACGACTCCCGTCGTCCATAGCTTGATAAACCTTCCATGGCTTAGCTGGTTCTTCCTTGTCATTTTCATTATACTTGCCACATGTATCCAAGTATGTCAGCCAATCAGGATTTCGCCTTCCGATTGCATCAAGGCCATCCTGTAATCTTCTTCGCTTCTTCTTTTTAACCATCATCTTGAAGAATTTAGAAGCAACCTTATCCTGAGTGTGTTTTCCAAAATTCTCAAACACGTGTTGAGAACAGAACCTGTGGGCACACTGCCCGTTCTCCTCTGACCAACCCAAATCATCTTGAATGAACACCTTTTTTATACCCTTGTGCCGGTCAGAGACCACACACATGAACCTATTCGGACCAATTACATTATCCCGCACCCACTTCATAAACCACCCCCAATTCTCAAACTCTTCGCTCTCTACCAATCCAAATGCTAGTGGAATTAACTGGTTCTCCGCATCATATCCGGTGACAATCAACAACTTGCCCTTGTATCTACCTGACAAGAAACAAGCATCGATACTGATGACGGGTCTGAGGTGACCTACTGCTTGTATACACGGTCCCCATGCCCATGCCAACCTCATGAAATACCGGTAATGTTCCTTTTCTGAAGGCTTGGAAACAACGTCATACACAGTTCCCGGATTTGCCCTTTTTATTGCCTCCAACAAAGGGACAATAAGCCCGTAAGACCCCTCCCAACTACCAAATGCCCGGGCAATCGCTAACTCTCTACCACGCCACAATTTGTTGTATTTTGGGACGATGCCCTCAAACCTTTCAGCAACCAGGTCCCTAATAGCTCTGATAGTAATATCAGCATTTTTTTCTAAAGAAAGTTTTATGCAGTTGGCGACCATAAAGGACGTCAACTGCGCATGATCTGACCTGGATGTATCTGCGTGGCATGTGTGTGGTACCTCATTCTTCGTGATGGCCCAAGTATTACCAAAGCCTGTGGCCCTCGCAACCAACTTCCACTTGCACTTGTCGCCCTTGCACTTAAACCTCAACCTTACTCTGTCGCTGTGTGTCTGTATGACCTCGATATTTTTCTGTATGTGCCAGTGGTGGATTTTTTCTTTCATTTGATCCTTGTCGTTGTACGTCATCCCCTCAGAAACCATTGTTCTTTCTCCAACCTAATTGAAAATTCAAAAAAATTAAATTATTATATTTTCAAAGAAATAAAAAATTCATATAAGTTCAAAAACGAACCTCTGAACCCGCAAAAAAAATGTGGTCAGCCTCTTCAAACCCCGAAGTGTCATGAAAAGCTGAAAACGGGTGTCTCTCTCCACGACCCGATATCGGCCACTTTCGCATACCCAGAACGGGACGATTGTCTTCCTCATCACTGTGATCTATTGTCCGCCCACCGTCATCACTAGCATCCCAATTTTCCTCTGCCTCCCGTTCTTCAGGATCATCGTCTGTATTGTCAGTATAATAACGTGGTTCTGGAGTTTCAGATCGGTTCCGGCTAGAGCTGGAGGATGGAACCTGAGATCGGCCCCGATTAGAACCAACTCCCACGGATGGGGACCGACTACGACCAGCCCCCGTGGATGGGGACCGACTAGGACCAGCCTCCATGGATGAGGACCGACTAGTACCCGCTAAATTTAGGGCCCGAGTAGGACCCGTCACTGACTGATCCATGCCCCGACTAGGGTTCTGTGTACGGTTCTGTCTAGGGTTCTGTCTACGGTTCTGTCTGGGGTTGGCAACCACATATAACTCTAGGAACTTGAAAGGTGTTGTCAAATTCAATGTCATTTGGGTATACAACCCCCAACTGCTATCGTCTAGTACAGGGAGTTGTTGGAACCATGTTTGGTTGCCTTGGCCAATATTAATTCTAGCGGAAATTACCAGTTCGTAATAATTCGGGTCAATACCAAGTTCCTGGTACACTTCCCTAGTTATACCGGCGAAATCTAAATCCGAACCGATATTGAACATTTTCTGGGGTTGGGTACTGTAATAAGCACCATTGGGCCCTTGTTGTACTTCACCACCAAAATAACAAGCAATTCCAATCATAGTTACCTGAATTACAGAACAAACCCAATATTTAATAAATTTACAAAAAATTAAAAAAGTAATTAAATAATTAAAAAAATATAAAGGACTAGAGTGAAAAAAACTTACTCTTTGGTCTTTGTGAGAATGTTCTTTGCTGCCTGCTGCCTTGGGTCGAATGAAATGAGCACAGTATACTAAGTTGGTGCCTTAATAGGCAGAAGAGGTTGGTGCGCCAACCCAGTCAGCGCACCACTTTGTGCGCCAACCCAGTGCGCGCACCAGCCTATTTGGTGCGCGAACTGGGTTAGTGTGGGTGGAAGAATTGATACGGGCCAAACCAGAGTGGTAACGATTTAATTTGATTTTTTTCTTGTGGTAACAAAAAAAATTTCGGGACTAATTGAAGGGGAAAAAAATATATTTTTCGTTCTTTTAAATTTATATATATGGATATAGAAGGAGAAATTCTTATTTATAACATGAGTAGAACTAGGGTGAGCTGTGCTCACCAAGCCTTTTGGTGAGCACACCTCCAAAAACCGCATTTATAAAGTTCAAATAGTCGATTCGACTCTTCCAACGTGTTCTTCATATTAAAATGTGCTTGGAGACCAAATTTTACATTTTTTGGAAATTTTTTACTATTTTTTCCGAGCCCTTGAAAAATCAGTGTTTTTTGAATTTTTTTTTTATTTAATTAAAAGCTGTGATTTTCAAGGGCTCGGAAAAAATAGTAAAAAATTTCCAAAAAATATAAAATTTGGTCTCCAAGCACATTTTATAGGGAAAAGTATCTCACATTGAATAGGCTTTGTTTATCAGATCAAAATGACCTTCAGACTCGTTTCCAGAAATGTACCTACAAAAAAATAGCACCAATAATAAACATCGAGTACTATAAGACCAGTATGACAGTGAGTACTGCCAATAATGCTTCTATTCGAGGTTCCTTAACTAAATTACATTCACAACTTCCAACAACTGTTCCGTATACGAAATGAGACGACACCAAGAATAGTCGTTCACATTGGTACCATGCAAGCAATACCTATTGCAGATTGTAATAGTGATAATAGTGGGATACATACACTGTACCAGAGCATTTGCCTTGCCAAGTTACATCTTTAGCCTTAGCCTCTTCAAGCTCTTGTAGTACTCCTTCATTTAGTCCCAAATTTGGCACCTCAGTTCTCCATCCTTCTCTCTTAGATGCACCTGACTGCATCTGATCCACAACCTAGGTCCCAATACAAAGAGGTTACAACATCAAATACTGTTAATTTCAGTATTGAAGTGTGTTATGTATATAAAGTTTTAAGTGATGAAATATAGGTCTTCTAGGATATCCTAAAACCAAACAAACCAATGCAGGTAGTTTATAAGTCGAGCACTTAAAGTTGACATGAAACTACCTAATTAGTTATTGGATAAACAACTGGGATGTATTGGGTGTTGCCACAAACTTAAATTTCCAGATGAAAACATGCAAAATTTGGCCCTTTCACTATACTCAATGTACTGAAATGAAAAAACGCTCACAAACAACCACTAACCTTCTTCTTCTCATTCTCAATGTAACTCTTCACACCAGGAACCAGCCTGCTCCAAAAGGTATAGAAATACAAAGAAAAGATTAATTACAACCTGCATCCTCCTGTTTGATCGTTATGAAAAGGTGGTCGCTCAATAGATATTAACATTACACCAGAAGAACTGTTGCCAATTATATTATCTGGTGTGGGATCCTCATCAAATACCAACCACACCCCACCCCCCACCCCCCCAACCTGTATCCTCCAAACTCAATCCGGTGCCTATGGAAACTATAGGGATCCGTTTTGAGATTCGTGCCAAGTTAAACTGATGACTCGGATCTAATTGTTTTCAGTCAGGTATTGCACTGGATGTGAATCCCACCCCCCCCCCCCCCCCCCCCCCCCCCCTCGTAAAAAAAGAAAGTCAGTCTTCAAGAACATCAAATACACCCTCTCCCAAAAATACTTTTCCCATAGACACGGGATCCAATCCAATATATTAATTAGCACAAGCTCAAAAAATTGGGAGCGCATGTGGGTATAAAAAAGGGTTAAGTTGGATTTCCTGCATTTTTGGGGCATAGACGCGATATTTTACAATATTCGGAGGGTCGTAAGAAATTGACCTATCTAAATAGACAATGCATTGAATAAATTTCACGGAAAACAAAAGATCACTGGTTATTTAATGCCCAAATCTTAAGGTAGCCCCCACTTTGTTGAATTTATTTTTTTGTGAAAATAGAATTGCCTTTTTAAACCACTACAAGTTTAAAGTTTATAGTTAAAAATCTATTAATCGAAATTAAGAAAATTAGCAAAAGAATTAGCCCATACTTAACAAAACAATCAAGATATTTTCAAATTCCAATATGTGGTAAACGATAGTGTCTAAAATGTAATTTCACAAGATAAATAATACGAACTATCATTTGCTCCAATAAATAAATAAAAAAGGCAAGGAAAGAGAAGTCCTACTTGGCGGAGGCCATGACGAATCCGATGATTAAGTTCTTCAATCCTCTTTCATTGATCGCGGAATAAGGTGAACAGTGAACTGTACAAGTGGCAGCACACTGGACAGTACCATATTGTACCAGCCCCTACTCCTTACCAGTTTACCAGTACCCTAAACCCTAAACAAAGAGAAAGAAAGAAGAAACTAACTTTGACAATGAGACGCATAACGTCCCTGACAAAAGCTCTGCTTGTATCCAGTGCCAATTTTACAGCCAACCGCCTAACATAAAAGAATAGCACCTGGGACGAGCATTTTTTTTTACAACAAATAGTCCTATTAAATAAAAAATATATTTAGAGAAGCCTGCTGTGGTGAGAAAAAAGGCATATACTCTGACTTGAAGTTTGAATTGTGCTAAACGTGGAAAGAGCTGGAGAAAACTAAATTGTGAGTGTCATCCTAGCATTGTATCTATATGCTTTCCATCAAAATTTAAAAATACGCAATATAATTCCTTCTAATAAATTTAAAGATGTGTCTTATTTCTAATTCCAAACGGTTATGGTCTTTAGACAATTTTTTTCCCAAAAATAATAACAACAAAATTTAATATGTACAATGTAAAGGAAGAATAAATGTGTAATATCCGAGATGTCTACAGCCTTCGTTCCCATACTTTGAAAATTTTACCTTGGTGAGAGTGAGGAGAGCGATGGGGAGGCGGGGTAAGGGACAAGAGAAGCACTGGTTGATTGATTGAGCAGCCTTGGAGGCACCACCTCTGCTGAGAAACTGAATGGGAGGCGGGGATTTAGGTCTTGGAGGATTTGGGTTCGAGGAAATCCACCGTAGATTACATCAATCAACCCTCTCCTTCGCCTTTTTCATTTCTCTTTGTTTTTCCCATCTGAGAGAGTCAGGGAGAGGGAGGAAGAGAGTCTCAGAGCCGTCATCGTTCCCCTTGGCCGCGAAATGGAAACCCTAGAGGCGCCATCGTTGTCCTTCTCTCTGCTCTCTCTCTCGCGGCGTATTGAAAAAGGAGACGCCTGGATCGGTGCTTCGAAAAAAGAAAAGAGGCGTATTCGCGTTGGGAAGAAGCGAATACAGAGGAAACACGTTTTTCTATTTGTTTAAGTGAAATAATTTCTATGTGGTTTTTCATGTAGCAGGTATGTTTCGAAATAAATTTAGACTTTTACACATTTGACAATATGAAACAGATGCATAAAATCAGAATTATTGATTAATGGCTGAGATTGAAAAATGATTTTGATCAGTGGCTGAGATCTTTTGAATGGATGGCTCAGATCCTCTCTGAACGAATAGATGCTTGGATGCCAAAAAATCCAACGTGATATTAGTAGTACTGATATTTATATGAGTAGAACTAGAGTGTTCTTAAATTCATTAAGTATTTTTGTAAATTCAACTTTAAAATTTATCGGATTGGTTTGAAATGACGAATCTGAATCATTGAAACATATCTACTTTACAAGTGATGGGTCTACATATAAAAATTTTAAACTTTCGAATTAATTTAGTTTATAGTCAAGTGATCAAAATTAGAATGTTTATAAATTAATTTTAATGTTATTTTTTGAACGTTTTTTTACCACTTGAATCTATTCAAAATTAATTTGAAAATTTTAGATTTTTTGCATGTAGATGCATCACTCGTAAACCCAATTTTCATATATTTTATCAGTTCATGTTATATATTCATATTTTTTTGTTCAAAGTTCAAACAGTCAATCCAATTTTTTATTAACTTTTTAGATAGACAAAAAATCATTATTTTCGGATATTTTTGAATGCTTAGATCAAGTAAATTCTACTTATCTAAAAATATTGTAAAAGTATCTAGGAAATGTAAATTTTGTTTCAAATACATTTTCATTAAGATATCATATTGAGTTGTTCGGATCGACTGTTTAAATTTTGAAAATGAATATATGAATTTCTAGTACGGATTATAGGCTTATAGCAGCGAAAGGGAAAACAAAAATTAGAAAAACTTTATAAAAATGAAAAGCAAGAAAACAAAAACAGTAACAAAGACACCCTGAATATTTATTGACTTGGTTTTATTTTTTTTAATCAACCCAAAATACAACTCTGTTTCAACGTTTCTTGACTTTCGGATTCAGATCTCCAGTTCTCCAGTCTCCAGCCTCCACCGCTGAACAAACTGTGTCGCCGCATGATGTTGCATGTGTTCGTGGCCACATACAATCAGACGTTTCGATACATTTAATGAATGTTCAGCCAGCAGCCACACAATAAAACCACGCCACATGTTGAACATGGTTGCACATATCAAGCCACATTTTCATATGACCGTTGCTGAATTTTCCGCCAGCATTTATATCTGACGGAGATCAGACGAATCCGACACTGATTAGACCAAAAAATTAAGTGGATGGATACATTTCAACTATTGATTAGCTTATTTCAACATTTCATTCATACCATAGGGCTCAAATGTCTTATTGTTTCATGCCAATCGTACTCTAATATCTTTATTTTTAATTTTAAAGTTCAAAATTATGTTAAAATATGCTTAGAGATTAAATTTTATATTTTTTAAAATAGATACAAAATCACTATTTTTCAGAAAATTATGGATCATCTAAAAGCAGTGATTTTGTATCTATCTTAAGAAATAAAAAAAATAAAAAATTTGATCTCATGCAGATTTTAACGTAGATATCATGTTGAGTGGTTCAGATTTTTTTGTTTAGACTTTAAAATCAAAGATAAAGATATTGGAGTACGATTGGCTCTATCAAAACATGTTAATCTAATTTAATTCATTAATTGGATAACTGGAGTGGCTATAGAACTCTTTAATTCGAAAATAAATTTGCTGTAATTTTCGGGGAATTACAGGACTCTGTAATTCCGATCCTAACTATTGGTTTTTCTCGAGATGCAGGCATGAAAACTTACTTTTCTGATAACGTTTCCGAGATCCGAACACGAAAAAGTTTGAACGGTTGATCTCGGAATTACAGCAGATTCGGATTCCTTTAATTCATATCAAGGACTACAAGAATATGCACAATCTGCGAGTGTAAAAAGCAGTGTTCTAAATAGCGCGTTATAGGGGCGCTATAGCGCCGCTATAGCGTTTTTGGATCCTAAACGCTAAGCTATGGCATGAAAATACGCTAATTACGCTACGGCCGCTATAGCGGTAATAGCGGTCCGCTATAGCGCATAACGTGTAGCGCGCTATGCATATTGGGCTTTTTTAGACAATTTATATGGGCTTAAATAAATATCCATAAAATTTATTTTGTATAGAAAAAAAAAGAATGAATCATGATGCTTAAGATATTTTGTATAGAAAAAGATCGATAGTTTATGATATTATTATGGATATTTTGAACCATGGACTTTTGTACTAGTTCAATATGAATATTATAATTTCTTAATTAATTTGGTGTTATTTATTGTTCTATGAGACTTTAGATAATGTTAATATATAGTACAAATATATAATATATTTTTTGTAAAAAAAAAAAACGCTATTTGGAATAGCTTCCGCTATAGCTTTTTTTATAGCCTTCCCGCTATGACGCTATAAACGCTATTTAAAACATTGGTAAAAAGTGACATTGTCATTTGTTTTGAGATTCGTGTCAGGTATTGCACTGAATCAGAATTCGGAGGAAATCAGAAGTGGATATTTTCAGAGCAGCGGGAAATTGGAGAGCCAGGTCGGTACCGGTACCGGGTTCCCGTCTTCCCGATCCCATCACTTTCTAGTTTCTAAATATATCGAGGTAGATATGACGCACGCTTTTGTCGCTACGCCTCTCTTCGAGGATTCACTGACCCCTTCCAAAATTTCGCTCTCTTCAGATAGACAGAGTAACCTTCTCACGCATCTCCGCCAGTTAGTTTTTCAAGAAAAGCACCACAAGTTTAGTGCATTGAAGGAGAAAGAAGGTTGTTTGTTTTATTGTATTATTTTATTTTTATGAACTATTTTTGTTGTTTCGAGAAAAGAGAAAATAGGCATTTGGTTTTGGTTTCAATCAAATCAATAGTTAAGGAATTATGGGTAGTTGAGACCAGAATGTTAGGTTGTTAGCTAGATGAGGATCTTTACTTCCAAAATTTAAATGAATTTTTATTATACAATTGGTTTGGTTTTCCTACTCTTTTTCCTTTCTTCCTTCTGACACCCACAGACGCATATATAATCTCTTGTAGGCATTGCATCAAACAATTAGTATGCACCTCATGAGATGCAATACTGACTAAATTACATTCAAATGCATTCAGAAAACAAATTAACCACAGATTATCATACTGTTCTTTTTCACTAGCTTTTAGAGAGAAGTGCAGCAGTAAAAATTAATGGGTTTACTTCAACTATTTGTTACGGCATCGATGCCGGTGCTTAACGTGTTAATGGTGACTGGTGTCGGGTCATTTCTTGCGATAGATAGCATTGGGATTCTGAGCAAAGAATGCAGCAAGCATCTCAACAATGTAGGTTAATTTCTTCTCAGTCTTTTCTCTTTTTCAATGGCTAATACAAATTATTATTTTTTGCTGAAATAAAACAAGTCTTTTATATTGACCAAGAAAAACAATTTCCTGCACAGGTGGTGTTTTACGTGTTTAATCCCGCACTTGTTGCGACCAATTTATCGAAGACAATCACCATGGAAAGCATGGCCCTTTTGTTAGTCCCAAATCAGACTTTCAATCCTACTATTCTGAAAAAAATAAAGAGGAAATATAACCATTTAACAATGTAAATGTTGTCAAATGAGCAGGTGGTTCATGCCAGTAAATGTGCTTTTGACATTTGTCCTTGGTTCAATTCTCGGATGGGCTGTTATTCAAATAACACGAGCCCCTAAGAAACTCAGAGGTCTAATTTTGGGTTGTTGTGCTGCTGGTAATTTAATCCTGTATCTGCCTAGTTTATAATTAATCAAGCATGTTGAATTAAACATGCTAATTGATGTTATTCCTCAGAATAAACTTGCAGAAAACAATTGAAACAGGTAATTTAGGGAATCTACTTCTGATTATAATCCCATCCATATGCAAGGAACAAGGAAGCCCCTTTGGAGATCATAATGTGTGCCGCACATACGGACTGGGATATGCCTCTCTCTCTATGGCTGTGAGTATACTGAGCACTGTATACAAACCAAGTGAAAGTTATTCTATTCTTCATTTAAATTGTTTCCAGAAAATAGCTGATGCAATCTTTCTTTTGACAAAATTGCAAGTTGCTTTTTTTATTTTCCCTTTTTATGCCAAAAATGCATGTGTTTGATAATTACGTATTTATCTTTTTCTGTAGCTAGGTGCAATCTTTTTGTGGTCAATTGTGTACAACATTGTTAGAATATCTTCAAAAGACACAGAAGAAAATAATAAAAATGATCACATGCAATCAGAAGGTCATCCAATTTTAGGGGAAACCGACAAATTGATTAATGCAGTGTATACTGTTATACCTATACCTGATGCAGAGTCACCATCGTCATCATCTGAGATAGAGGTTCGTTCATTTTACCCATGTTATATCATTTTCTTTATGATTTGACAAAAAACAAGCTTTTAACCTTTGTTGTGTATGCAATCTGGCTGTGTGAGAATTTTTATCAATTGTGAGCATTCACATCAAACAATGCTGTGCTTGTTAGTTCCCCTTGTTCATTG
Source organism: Carex parvula (assembly GCA_025461045.1). NCBI lineage: Eukaryota > Viridiplantae > Streptophyta > Magnoliopsida > Poales > Cyperaceae > Carex > Carex parvula. The sequence continues at coordinate 753,118 of JAJGRW010000724.1, forward strand.
CTAAGGTTGGAAATCCTTTTGTAGGTTTCAGTATGGAAAAAAACAAGAGAAGTCGTCTCATCAGTTTGTAAATCAATAGACTTAAAGAAACTGCTAGCGCCTTCCACAATTGGAGTGGTAATATGCTCACAAGTTAACTTTTTGAACAAGGAGAGCCAAAGAACTTTTCTCAGTACTGACCTCTCAGTTGTTTTTAGATAGTTGGGTTTGCTATTGGATTAATTTCTCCAGTCCGAAAAGCAATGATAGGGGAAGGTGCTCCTCTGCGCATGATTCAAGAATCAGCTACGTTGTTAGGGTAAATCAGCTATGGCACTATTTTTTGTACCTTTTCATGATTTAAACCCAGCTAAAATAAAATTTTAATGTTGTTTTTCACCTTGTTTTGTAATCCAGTGATGGAGCAATTCCTTCTTTGACTCTTATCATGGGAGGAAATCTGCTCAGAGGTTCCTCATCTTCACCTTAGCTCTCCAAACCCTTGGTTACATTAAACAAGAAATTATAATGTAAAATAAATAATTGACTTGCTTGAATAATAATCTGTCCAGGAATAAGAAGATCAAGCATAAGTGGCTGGATTATTGCAGGAGTTATACTGGTGCGCTATGTAATCCTACCCTTGTTGGGTGTAGTAATAGTAAAAGGTGCGGTGCGCCTAGGGCTGGTTCATCCAGATCCACTGTACCAATTTGTTCTTCTATTGCAGTATGCAGTTCCCCCAGCAATGAATATCGGTACACACTGATTGTCCACCAACTCTTTCTAATCATATTATCTAAAAAAAAGGATATTTTAGTAACCATGTCTTTAAATTATGCACTTAAGTTTCTGGCTGATTGAACATGCAAAAAAATTAAGTACTGGTAACCAAATAAGTAGTTATCCTCAGGTAATTTATTTTAGATAATTTATTCTTACTAGTTGAATAATTTGCCTAATTGGCTCAGTTTTGCTAAATTTTATTGGCAGGCACCATGACACAACTATTTGGAGCTGGTGAAACAGAATGCTCAGTTATTTTGATATGGCTTTATGCCCTTGCTTCGGTCGCACTCACTTTGTGGTCGACCTTCTTTATGTGGTCTGTTTCATAATTTTACGCTCAATAGTTGAAGAATTCATTGATTGCTCTCAGCTAGTTAATAAGTTGAGTGATCTACAGTGTAGTCGACTTAAAAAGTACTGTGTAGCTTGCTTGGCAGCCTCTGCCAATTCACCAAAAAAAAAAAAAAAAAAGGTACTGTGTAGCTGGGAATTTTGGAAGAATCATAAGGGTAATTAGCATCTAAGACCTTGATCCAATTGATTTTCAATTTTTAGAGAAAATGAACAATGGGAAGCACAATTTTATGAATACCACTAAAAAATAGATAGGTTCGATTATTTCAGTTGTTTTAGCCTTCAAATTAGCTACTACTATAATGGAGTAACTGAAATAAAAATACTATAATATAATAATTGGATGCATAAATCAAAGAACAAAAAAAAAAAAAAAAAAAAAAAAAGAGTGGGTTAAGGGAAGGAGATTTCTTATCCCTCCTACTTTTTATATTCAGGCCTAATGATTTCAACAAATGAATCGAGGAAGTTTGTTACCTATTTCAACAAATGAATTCCTAAAATTTGATTCAAAATGCATAAATAAGAATGGTAAAGATCTAGGTATAAAAATTCAATTTCCCTCTACTTAGGCCACCTACCAATATCAACCTATTTTGCACTGCATGTTAAAATAATTGATTTAACTAGAATTCAAAAGCATGAACTATAACCAACAACTGTAAGATGTCACCACCCATAACTGTTACCACCCATAATGTTACCATTGATAATTGTTCACAAGCACAAAGAAAAATTCAATAAAAAAAAACATGGCTAATACATAAATACAAATATGGCTTCTTCACTTCATAACCCTCTGGTGCACATTATTTGGATGAGTGAGAATTTTCATTGCTAGAACCACACGTTCTTTCGATATATCATTCTGCAAAAAAAAAAAAAAATAATAAGCAATGTTAAAAATGGAGTTATGAACCATTAGCAGATGCAAACAATCGAAGCAACATACTGTAAAATTGTTATATGTATCCTGCAAAATTGTTGATGTACCCTGTGAAATTTATCATGTAAAATTGCACATAAGCTGTAAACTAAATGTGAATCACAGTAAAAGAATACTGTAACCAAAGTGAATCACAGTAAAAACTGTCTAATACATAATTTGCATCTGCTAATTTGACAGTATTGAAGGCTTATTTTACATGATATAGATCCATATATAAATATTAATAATTGTTATATGTACCATGTAAAATTGTCTTATGTATCATGTAAAATTGTTATATGTATCCTGTAAAATTGCACATATACTGTGAACTAAAGTGAATCACAGTAAAAGAATACTGAAATAAAAGTGAATCACAGTAAAAACTGTCTAAATTATGTACCCTGTAAACTTGTCTTATGTATCCTGTAAAATTATTATATGTATCATGTAAAATTGCACATATGCTGTAAACTAAAGTGAATCACAGTAAAATTGCACATAATTTGTATCCTGTGAAATTTATCATGTAAAATTGCACATAAGCTATAAATTAAAAGTGAATCACAGTAAAAGAATACTGTAACCAAAGTGAATCACAGTAAAAACTGTCTAATACATAATTTGCATCTGCTAATTTGACAGTATTGAAGGCTTATTTTACATGATATAGATCCATATATAAATATTAATAATTGTTATATGTACCCTGTAAAATTGTCCTATGTATCCTGTAAAATTGTTATATGTATCATGTAAAATTGCACATATACTGTAACCCTAGTAAATCATAGTAAAAATTGTCTAATACATAACATTTACACCTGACTAATACTTCATGTAATAAACTGCATTAATACTGTAAACTTACTAGATAAATGCACTTCTAATGTTGTTTATGAGTACAACTGTTAAACAAATCCTCTAACTATGATTAACAAAAGTGAATCATGTAAACTGTTGCACATATCCTGTGAAAGTGCTAAATGTATCCTATAAATTACATCATGTTATAAACTTGTATAACCATACTGTAAATTGTGACATATATCCTACATAACTTACATAACCTATAAAACTATTGCTTGAATCTTGTGAAATAATGCATATATACTATAAAATGTTAAAGTTAATAAAATTACCTGTGTGAAATTCATAGAGTTATCGATTATCAAGTTGTAGACATAGCGCAACACAAATATTGCGCAATCCATTGAACTTTCTCCCTGCTGAGGGCAATTCTCTCGAGAAGTGGCAAGATCTTTCCAAGCTGGGTTAGCTAAGAAAAAAGAATATCATCAAATTTCAGGCACACTTCAAGTCATAATCATGTAAATTAAGTGCATAGAACCTGTAAATTAACTGAAACTTTTTAAATAAAACACTCACAAGTCCTCCAGGCAAGGAACTCTCTCAGCCATTTGATCGTGTGCCAGTGGTATTCTAGATATCCACTTTCTCCACCAGATGAGGTGTAGTATGAATCTTCACAGCAGGAACATGCAACAAGCACCCAATGCTTCTTCTTACATATTGGAACGAACAGCCATCTGATGGTGTCAAATTGAGGGACAAACAACTGCGGAATGGCCCTAAGTGCTGCTCTTTCATCATAATCATGCATGAGAATCTGTAATAGACAAAAAACACAAACATTAAAATATAAGTGAAGTATTTGAAAATTTAAAGTCTGAAAATTAAATTCATAATATACAAAAGTATACCATAACTTACGGATAAATATGGAGAAATGAAGAACCATGCTGCCCTCACGGGAGTCTCGTATTGCATCAAACCAAGGACCACCTCGACAAGCTGCAAAATCAATCCATAATATGTAAAATATATTTAACTGTTGTAAGCTATAAAAATGTTAAGTAGATCATGTTAAATATTTTACATTTAATAATATCTGAAAAAGCTGCATAATTGTTGTATCCTACATAAATTATATATCCTATAAAACTATTGCATGAATCTTGTGAAATAACTCATATATCATGTAAACTAATACTGCATGACTAATACATCTTGTAATAAACTGCATAAATACTATAAACTTGGTTAATAAATACTGGAATTTTGTAAAATATTGCATGACTTATATATCCTATAAAACTATTGCATGAATCTTGTGAAATAACTCATATATCCTGTAAACTAATACTGCATGACTAATACATCATGTAATAAACTGCATAAATACTATAAACTTAGTTAATAAATACTGAAATTTTGAATTAGTACAACTGTTAAACAGATCGTGTAAACTTATTAACCAAACTGAATACTGTAAACTGTGTCACATATCCTGTAAAATTATTATATGTATCATATAAAGTCCTGTAAAATTATTATATGTATCATATAAAGTGAATCATGTTATAAACTGCATCCATACTGTAAATTGTTACATATATATCCTATAAAACTATTACATGAATCTTGTGAAAGCATTTCAACAAGCTGCAAATTCAATCCATGATAGGAAAAATAAATAGAATGAAATTATTGCATGAAACCTGTAAAATAATAGATAAATACTCTAAAACTATTAAGTAAATAATGTAAAATTGTACAAATCATACCCTCACTGCTAACTGGCAGGTCATGATACATCAAGTCTTTTATTGCTGTCAATCTACAATGAAAGCCTCATGGTCTGTGGCGAAAAGCTTCTTCATTGTCTATGAGCCTCTTGTTCTTGACCTTGACCCACCAGTCATCAAGTATAAGGATGACCTTACTTGATAACTTCTCCCTATGTTGGTACCCATATCTTTTTATAGGTGGAGGCTTTTCGGCATCTGGGTCACCTTCATCATAAAACAAAGAATTCTGATGACTCCATTGGGTAACATCATGATTGAAGTTAAGGGGTTTAGGATGTCTGTAATTGTCTAGTAGATGAGGTATTACTTCTTCACACTTGCCAAGTTTGATGAGTGAGGTTTAATGGTGGTTCGTACGATGGTTCAACCATAAAATCCTGAAATTGATCTCTTAGTTCATCCTCACTTTATTTTTGTGACTTTGGCAGTATGACCCTTGGCCCCCTTTGCACATTCTGTTTTTTGTTTTGGAGGTGGTTTTCTCCCCTTTTCTTTCTGCACTGCTTCTAATTTTGGTCCCTTCCTCGATACTTTCATTTTCTCCACAACCTCTGCAGTACTTTGAGTTCCCTTGTCAGACCTTTTGTTGTTTTTCTTCAACTCCTCTTGGTTCTTCACCAACATCTCCTGTTTATACTCAATTACTGTTTTTCTGCAAACATCGGTGAAAACCATAATTGCTAGATCAATAATAGTTTGTTCATCTTCATTAGTGCCTCCCACCTCCTGACTTTTCGGGTTTTGTGTACCTTCTTGGCTACTCATGCTCTCCTGAATTTCGAATAATTGCTGTACAACTTATTGAAATGAAAAGAGTGAACATTGTAAAATGACCACATATATAATGTACAATAATAAAGTGTAGGGCGCAGAAAGTTGCACAGCGGTGGAAGGTGTGTGCGTGTGGATTAAAATGTCTCAGGGTTCAATGCTCTCTGTTTTCAAGTCATAGAAAGAGAACATCGAACTTGAAACATTCATTTCTTTCTACAATTCCTTCGGTTCACCCTCGACAGACCTACTATTCATAATCGGTCTATCGAGAGAGTTTATTGATTGTGGGGACGTTTAACTCCCAGCGGGCGCAAGCCCCCGCTGTTAATTACATCAGATGACCCTTCCAAGCCATGCTGAACACCTCGTCCATTCCGAGATTTGTGTCTATTTTATGCGAATTGAATAATGGGGCTAAGAGGGGACTCATGTATTGACTTTGGTTTGATTTGGGTTTTCTGTATGCTTGGACATGTGTGTGTGTGTGATTTCATATCAAAATAATGTTTATTATATTTTATAATAGGATTTGGATGTTTGAAAAGTGTATGTACATCATTTGCTTATATTTGATTTATGACATATTTATTTACATTTTATTTAATTATTTGCATGTTATTAAGAAATGAAATCATTTAATCTTTGAAGAAAGGGTATTTTGGTCATTTCAGGGTTTGGCTGATGCTTGGACACGTTCAATTTTGATTTAGAAACATGAAGAATTCAATTTGGGTTCATTTGGAGGTGGTTTGAGTCAATTTGGACTTAAGATGAAAAAATTATGCTTGAAAAGGACTGAGAAGGACCTATTTGTAAATATTCATATTTTCTAAAGGGGTTATTTACAAAGCTAGGAGATGACAGTGTAGGGCGCAGAAAGTTGCACAGCGAGTATGGAAGGTGTGTGCACGTGTGTTAAATATTTCAGAGTTCAATGCTCTAGATTGGTTTAAAGAACATCGAACTTGAAACATTCATTTCTTTCTTTCTGCTATTCCTTCTGGTTCACCCTCGACAGACCTACTGTTCATAATCAGCCTATCGAGAGAGTTTAATGATTGTGGGGACGTTTAACTCCTAGCGGGCGCAAGCCCCCGCTGTTAATTACATCAGATGACCCTTCCAAGCCATACTGAACACCTCGTTCATTCCGGGATTTGGAGCCTATTTGTTGTGAATTGAATAAAGAGGCTAAAGGGGATTCGTGTATTGATTCTGATTCTGGTTTGGTTTTCTATATGTTTGGACATGTGTGTGTGTGTTTGATTTTAGATTAAAATAATGTTTATTGCATTTTTAAAGTAAGAATTTGGATATTTGAGAAGAATATATACATTATTTATTTTATATTTAATTTATGACACATTTTTTTACATTTTTTTGTTGATGAATAAGGTTAAAAGGATATTTTGGTCATTTTAGGATTTAACTGATATGGACAAGTTCAATTTTGATTTGGAAACATAGAGAATTCAATTTGGGTTCATTTGGAGGTGGTTTGAGTCGATTTGAGTTTACGATGAAAAAGTTATGCACGAAAAGGACTAACAAGGACTTATTTGTAAAGATTTGTATTTTTATCAGGGGTTTATTTCCAAAGCTGGAGGGATGTGAATTTATAATTTGGGCTTTAAATAGGGTCTTATGTGAAAATGGGACTTTTAAGGGTCTGTTTGAGAGGACCTTATATGGCCAGGGGCCTATTTGTAAATCCTCAAGGGCTTGTCTGCTAATTTAATACAAACAGAGGGGAGTATATGCAAAAGGAAATTGTGTAGTCATATTTAGACTTTGAGATTAGTGCTGGGACGTTGGGATTTGGGTTTTGGCACTTTGAAATGTGCGCCAGGCCTTGGATTTTAACCATGAAGTTTCAGGATTTGTGCAGAGAAGGGTTTAGCCAGATCCGTTTCAAGATATGGGCTTTAGGGCTTTAATTAGCGCGCTGGGCCCTCAAAGAATGTGCAGGACACGGAAATCAAGTATCTGAGCTTTGAGATTCGCACTGATCTTTTAAATAAATCAGCCGATTGACAAGTGGGGTCTACATGTTAGAGCCCGTTGGATTTGATTTGAATATAGATCATTGGATCAAACGGGTACGTCATTAACTGTGCGAACCCGATAAGGCTTAGGGTTGGCTCTGACAAGGCTGGTTCCGGCTGACTCTGGCCACGGCAGCGTCAACCAAGGGCATGGGTGTGGTCGCAAGGATGTCAGGAGTCCAGCGGTGGTGTTCTCGACCGTCGGCGGCCATCATAGGCGGCGGTGTTGGCATGAACAGTGCCTATCGGTGCCGTTTGAGCATTGTATCGATTTTGATAGGTTTAGCTGTGATTTTCTCTAGGAATCCGATCATTTGAACTTGCAAGGAGTCATGAAGGACATTGAGAGTATTAATTTGAGATTTAAGCAAAGTTCTACCATGACTCAAGAACATAGGCCCTGTTAGTGTACCGGTTTGGTACCGATGATTGGTACGAGGGTATTGAGATTGATCCAGGGGTCCATGGAACTTGTGTTGATCATTTCAAGAAGGTTCGAACACCACGGAAGTTTTAATTGCACATGAATTGGGTTCTAACTCAAAGTAATATGAAGATCACATATATATATATATATATATATATATATATATATATATATATATATTCATTTCTGTAATCAGTCTCATTATGAAATTTTTGTATACAATGATACAATTTCTTTTCATAAATCAAAGATATGTATATCAGAGGCTTATCTGACAAATTTTACCATTTTAGGAAATTCATTCCTATTTCTAAAGTTTTGCATGAAGTTCAGGGGTATTGAAGAATGAAAGGTGTCTATTTATTTCTCAGAATTTTTATTTTTAAAAGTCTGAACTTTGAAGATCTATATCTTTGTGTAGATAAATCCAAATCGTGCAAACTTTGAGTTCATTTTGCATGTTTTTCTGTACTCTATCCAGTGATGAAACCTATTTTCCAATTTGGTCCTTAAAACATTTTCTTGTTCAATTTACCAGCAGATCCTTTTTCTTTTCAGAATGCTGATTTTTTTTTGTTTTTAAACATGAACTTTGAAAATTCATATCAATTCGAAATAAGATCAGAAAAATGCAAAGTTTATGTCAATTTTGTGTGTCTTAATGTTCTTTATTTAACCATGATGTCCATTTTGCATTTTAGCCCCTGTGCTGGTCTGTATTGGCCGATTTACCAGAGGAGGTCACTTCTCAGTTTTTGGGTACTTCTCTGTACCAGTTGGTATTTGGCTATTAAGTATTCATTTAGCATGGTACCAGAGGCTATTTAGAAGGCACTAGCAACATAAGGAGAACTTAATTGAGCAAGAAATGTTGCTAACTACCAACTCATATTAGTAACAAAGAAGCAAGAACAAAAAACTCCAAAATAAAGAGACTTAATCATCATTTTCAAGCATCAACATTTTGCTAGAAATTGCATTTATGCAGGGAAGCCCCTGAGTTTTGGAAATTCATGTTTATTATGTATATTTTTTTTTATGTTGAAAGGACAAATCATTAAGGTATCATGGGGTTAAGAGTATAAATAGCATGGTTGCTACCTATATACATCTTAGCCCTCCACCTCTCACTTTTTGCAAATAAGTCCTTCAAGGTATTGTTATTTAGCAAGTTTTCCTTTAGCCTTATAACATTGTACCTTGAATTTCTTTTTCTTCTTTGCAAATAGGTCCTTTATGGTTGAGGAAATGCAAAGGAAGCCAACCGGCCTCAACTTCACAATCCTTGTGCATTAATTTTTTTATTTGTCACTTTATCCCTTTAAATAAGATCTTTTAATTAAAATGAATAAGAGATTGGATATGCAAGGATGCCAGCCGGCTCAACTACACATATCTGCACTAATACATCATTTTATTAAGAGTTCTAAAAGGGTGATCAAAAGAAGAAAACAAAGAAAGGAAAGAAAGAATAAAAATATTTCTTTTATATACATATATTTTGTTTAGGAGAGAAAATAGGAGGAGAAAGGAAAATAAAAGAAGTTCAAGTAAGAATGATCATGCATAGATATATATATATGTAAATATATTTTGTTTTTAAGATCAACTATGATAGCCATGCATATTTTTTCTTGAAATGTTTCAACACGATATTTGATTATCATGCAAAAGAAGTTTATTTTGTTTAAGGAACTTCAAGCCTTCAAACTCATTTCTCTGAGTTGAAGCAATCAACTTTTATCAGATGAAAGAGAGAAATAAGAAAAGGAAGAAGAAAATCCGAAAATGCATAACAAAAGAAATAATAAAACAAGAACTCATTTCATTAATTCATTATCATACATGAAAACTAAGCTTCACTAAGCTTCTACATTGCAAAGAGATCAAGTTCTACCTAGTTTTAGTGTATTTCGGCTAGAATGGGGCTTTTAGCTTTCTTTTTTTTTTTCTATTTCCTTTCTCTCTAGTGATGCTTGCTTAATACTCTCTGGATATACTGAAAATTTTCGATCTTTTCTCTTCTTTACTTCATGAGTTTATATAGCCATGAGGCTCAGGGTTTAGGGTTGAGGCATAGGCTAAGTTGGCATCATCTCCACTCTTAATTTTCTTCATTCTTGATTTTAATGCTTCAGATCTTTTCAAGGTTTTTTGTTTGCTGTTTGCAGGGGCTTGAACCAATGGATTTTAGCCACATTGGTCATTCATACACTGAATCTCATCTTGACCCTTCATGTATTTCATTTAAGGGCTTTGATTTTCCAGCCGAGGTGCATGCTTCTCCTCATGCATGGGAGAGAGATTCTTCTAATTTGTCATGTAGCATTGGCTCTAGGACAGGTGTGCAATGAGTTAATTTAGCTCAGAGGCGCCAGTTGCAGGATGGTGTGGTTTTCTTTAGGCTAAACCGGCCTTATCGTGGGCTATGGCCGTTTAAACACTTTGACCACTGAAAGGGCAACACAAGGCGGGTACAACATAACATTAACATGCCTTTCATGGCATCACATTCATCTCTTTGTCAATTTCCATTTTCGGATTGATTGAGCATCTCCTTTTGATACCCGTCAGATGTCATTTTCTAAATCAAGCAAAACCCTTTAATGCACTCTCAATTAAGGGTTGCAGTGGCCATATGGGATCTGAAAGATGACATTCGAGGCTTTGAAAGGGGGTAATTGCTCTCAGTTTGCTTAAATTCGAGTTGAACCGGTTTGTGAGTAAACCCGAAATTGCTTCGGTTCCTCCCTCTTTTCTCCCAATTGCCTTATCGGAGAGCATCGCAAGTATGCTGAGAATGGGTGTATTCTTCCAATTTGGACCCTGCTGTCGTAAATAGCGAGTGCTCTATTTCGGGTCACACCTCTCGTCACTGTTTCTCTTCTCATTTGCTAACCGAGAGGTCAAATTTACCACCTTCAAGGTATCTCTTTATCGAATCATGTAGGAACTCAAGAGGGACTCGTGTGATTTTATTCCTTCTCTCCCCCCCTTTTCTTTCATTTGTCGGGCATCAGGAAATTCGGAGGGCTAGAGGTTGAAGGAGGGACTGACAAGCTTGGGCCCGCTTGCCAGTCTCTTCTCTCTTTGTTATGTTGTGTCCTTCGGGTGTAACCGTTCCACCATAGACCGAGTATGGGCCTTCGTTGGTGTAGCGTACTCCATGTTCACAGAAAACGAAGGGGCCATTAGCGCTTAGGCGCTGGGGTTTAAATCATTTTCGGGTTTGAGTGAGCTTGGTACACCGAGAGCCATAAGGCTGAGCCTTCGGTCCGAGAGTTCAATTGTACTGAACCGAGTTCACCTATATTCCTAGACCAGCGAAATTTCTTCATTCGACGGACCAGTGGGCCCCTATTACAAGATGTAGGTTTTGTGCACCCAATTTGCACCCAGAGAAGCATGTTTATTGCTATAGGTCCCTAGAGCCACGTGGCGCCAATCAGAGGCCTCTGTTTTATAATTTTGATATCTTTCTAACCATTTCGAATTAGGAAATGTGCCATATATCGAAATTCATGATTATTTGCACAGAATTTAATCATGTATTTTGTTTAGCAAATTTCATTTCCTATTTTGTGGTATTGTGCCGAATTAAAGTATGGTTGAACCTTTAATTGACCAACTCGTGTAGTTAAGTGGCATCTTTGTCCAAATAACTATGATTCTGACTTTTTAGGGTCAAAAAAATGCCCCCCACCTGGGTGAGGTGTGAAAACTTTAGGATTGAACAGCTTAGCCAGGTGCCCTTAGTGTTCCTCACGAACTTTATGGAATTCTTTCTGAGTTGCTTTTCTTGTTTGAATCTCAGGTATTTGAACTCCATGTTGGGCATTGAGCTCGAAAGCAGGTCTGATCATCCTCTTCGATCATATCTATTTCAGAAGGTATGTCATCTTTACCTCATCTCGCTAAATACTTGCATGGTTGGGTAAGGGTTGAATGTGCGTTCTTGGGGGTTTGTCTGAGCAATCGATCCCTTGCTCATACATTGGGGGCTTCAGACAGTGACTGTACTCCAAACTCATATTCATTGGGGAAAACCTGTCTAACTGAGGAGGAATTACAGACAGGAGAATTTGATCTCTGATCTAGTACGGGAACCATGCGGGTAACTTGCAAAATTGAGGGTTTAGATAAAATGGCCTTCCGGTGTAGGCATAATCTCGGGTTTTGATCCAGTTTGTCTCGTGTGCTCCTCTTTGGGGCCTTTGGCTAACCAGGGTTGGTTTTAGCTGTATCTCAGGGTCTTCTTGGGTCATGTCAAGTTGAAATTTGGTTTTGGTTGTAGTTTAAGGTCTTTTCGGACTGTTGATGTGGTTTAAGGTCTTCTAAGACCATTGGTGTAGTTTAAAGTCATTTCGGACCATCGGGATAGTTTAAAGGTCTTTTCGGACCACTCCTTCAATTACTCTAAACTCTGAGCTAACACATTTCTATGTTTTCTTGTGATTGTTCAAAGTTTAGGTCATTGCCGAGGCTTGGAGGTTGGTTTGATTGTCATCTTTAGTTATGTCTCGTAACCAAGGTACGCCTTTCCTTGCCCCCCATGCGCTTGCACTCACATGTTGCTTTTAAGTAGGGAATTTATTGGATGTTGGTTATATCTGTAGTTCTTGGCCATGTTTTGGAACCTTTCGGATCACGGTTGTAGTTTTAAAGCCTTTTGGGACCTCGTCTGTTTGGGACTTGGTTTTATTGGTAGTTTAAAGTCTTTTCGGACTATGGTTGTAGTTTAGGGTCGTTTCGGACCATTTTTCCTTGTGGGTTTTAGTTTAGGGTCTCTCCGGACCATTGGTTTAGTTTAAGGTCGTTTCGGACCATCTTTCTTTGCGTGTTTTAGTTTAGGGTCTTTCCGGACAATTTTTCCTTGTGGGTTTTAGTTTATGGTCTCTCCGGACCATTGGTTTAGTTTAAGGTCGTTTCGGACCATCTTTCTTTGTGTGTTTTAGTTTAGGGTCTTTCCGGACCATGCTTGTGGTTCTCATAGTATTTCTCTGTTTGTGCAGGAGTTCCTTTTACTAGACATGACCCTTTGCCGGTGGGACCGTTTCCCGTGAGGGGGAGATTTCCTGGCGATCCTATTGACTGGACACCAGAGACCGTTTTGAGGACAGGAGTTACTTATCGAGTTGGACCTGCACTGCGACAGCAGGATTATCACTCGTTTCTAGGTGACAGCCTTCACCCCATTTCATCGGATCGGACACCGCACTCTTTACATCTCTTGGGCCTCAACATGATGGGTACTAGGGCTCTCCCTTGGGCTCCTGGGCATCTTCCTCCAGGCACTCTGGGGAGGGAGGCAGGTTTGGTTGATTGGGTGAGATTTACTTTGCAGCGAGAGAGAGACGCTCTCGAGAGGTTTGGCATCTATCGTGCGGTATTTCTTTCTCTCTTTGAGTATACTTGGGATTCGTCGTTTTTTCAGGCTTTGGTGGAGAGGTGGAGATATACCTCCAATACGGTAGTTTTGGCAGACCGAGAGTTGACCATTTTCACCTATAGAGTTTCATAGGCTGTCTGGTTTACCCATCTTTGGTGACCCTTATGATGAGTATGTCCCTAGTGACATGGCTTTAGAGCAGAGATCGTCGGAGGGTACTCACATATTTCCTGGTTCACTCAGGCGGTTATTTGGTGTTTATGATGCACTTTCCCGCGTGGGTGAGGTGACATTTTCTGTTTGGATTAGCCATTTCACTGATCGGGTCAGGTACCCATGTCATTTATTTGCTCGTCCCATGGATCGTTTTGGTACTGGAAAGGCAAAGATTTTTTATAGTGGCCCTGCTGTAGAGGCATGTTGTACTTGTCACAGGACTTTGGGCCGCGAGACCACGCTGACAGCCTTTCTTGCCTGGTGGCTTTGTTACTTCGTCGTTCCTAGCCAGCCGGTTGGCGTCATCAGACCTGAGGCCTTTATCATGGCGAGCAAATTGGCGCGAGGAGAGTTGGTTTCTTTAGCGATTCCTGCGCTGGTTAACCTCTTCAGGTGTATGAGAGTGGTTTCCTCATCCTGTGATCCCTCTTTTTGTGACGAGGTTATGCCTTATCATTACTTGTTGGGTTGGGCCCATATGTATTGGGCAGGGTTGTATACCCCTGTCATGGATCATGGTTTACGGCATGATATGCCGGTACTGGCTGAGATAGCTGGAGCGAGAGCCAGTCATTTTTCAGCCCAGCGGGCGCGTGCTTTCTTTCGCGACAGTGCTGATTATCTCCGGTTTCATGGCGGGAGACAGTTTGCTTGTCGCGATGAGCGGCCTGAGGACATGGTTTTGTTCGACGGGGGTCCTGGAGGAGACCATCATGAGAGTTTGAGGTTGGGATCTGCGGAGGCTGGGTTCTTAGTTAGCCTTCGTCATGGGCTTCTTCCTTTGCGCTTAGGAGACATGGTGGTCTTAGAGCCATACATGCCTCACCGTTGCGCGCATCAGTTTGGTTTAGACCAGTGCATTCCTGCTGATGTCCCACTTTCTGGTGACATCCATGCTGATTTAGCAGGGGCAGCCAGGTGTTGGATATCATTCTTCCGCATAGAGACACAGGCGCGTTTCGTCATGCCTCGAGCTTTCAGGTTGGTGACCTTTACTGTCTTGTATGAGAGATGGTACAGAGACATGGTGCAGGTCAGCTATGTTGAGCCTTTAGGTAGGTGGATTGAGAGGGTCTTGCCCGGGCCAGATGATCATGTTGGCCCGAGGACTGTACCTCCTTTCGAGAGGGTTCCTGGCATGTGCAGCCGGGATAGTCGCTTCTCCACTCCCAGAGTTACGAGTAGGGCTCCTTCCAGAGTTGGTATGTTTCTTTCATTGAGCTTTACTTTCCACGTATCTCGTTCACTTGTACTAAACCTTTGTTTATTTTTGTTGTTTACATTCCGCGTTCCGGAGAGCGGGACAGTGACTTCCTTCGGGATCCCTAGCAGGATTCTTCAGCGTTCTGATTCTCCTCCCAAGAAGGTTCCTCGCGTGAGAAAGAGGCGCAAGGCTAGTACCCCCGCCCTAGTCACAGAGGCAGATGTTCGGTCAGGTATCATTAGCTTCCCCCTTTTTTTTCACCTCATTGTTTTTTATTTCTTTCTGTGATCCATATTTGTTTTTGCAGGGTCAGGTTCAGGTGCTGCAGGTTTATCTGATGCTAGGGCAGGAGAGGTCACCGGCTGCCCCCAGGATGTTCCTGCGACCGCGGGGCCTTGCTTGGCTGTGGTACCTTATGGCACCTTCCTTTAGGTCACCTTTTGTGGACTTGTTGTGAGAGTGCGTGCCTTCGAGCCCACTCTTTGTAAGTGTATTTTGGTTTTGGTTGATTATGCTTGGATATAGGTATTTGCGGTCGATATTTGCCTTTGTTGTTTTCTCATTCTCCTTCTCGTCTCTCTTTTTGGTTGATTTATTCGAATCTTCTCTAACCGGGCTCTACGCGATTAAATAAATTCGTCTAAATCGGTTTTCTTCCTCATTCTCCCTTTTTCTCTTTTTGTCTACGAATTCTTCAAGTCTTCTCCAATCGGGTTCTAAGCGATCAGATAAACTTGCTTAATTCGGTTTTTCTCCTAAATCTTTCAAGTTTTCTCCAATCGGGTTCTAAGCGATCAGATATACTTGTCAGAGTCAGGGTTTAATCCTGAATCTTTTGAATCTCTCCCGTCGGGTTCTAAGCCACAAGGCATCTTCATTGAACTCAAGCTGTACCTCGAGCCTTCTGCGTCTATTCAATCGGGTTCCAAGCGATTAAACGTCTTCAGCCGGCTTAGGTTTGGTCATGCGCCGTCCCACTTAGAGGGTAACACCGGCGACATGGTCTCATAAAACCATCCCACTTAAGGGTTACACCGGTCATACGAAAACCCGTTAAGGTCGAATTTTCATTCATGCTGCCCTCACAAAAAGGCTACACCAGCATGTATGACTACGTAAAAACCGTCCCACTTAAGGGTAACACCGGTCATACGGAACCCGTTAAGGCTGAACTTTCATTCATGCTGCCCCCACAAAAGGCTACACCAGCATGTATGACTACGTAAAAACCGTCTCACTTAAGGGTAACGCCGGCCATACAGGACCCGTTAAGGTCGAATTTTCATTCATGCTGCCCTCACAAAAAGGCTACACCAGCATGTATGACTACGTAAAAACCGTCCCACTTAAGGGTAACACCGGTCATACGGGACCCGTTAAGGTCTGATTCTCACGCACGCTGCCCCCACAACCAAGGCTACACCAGCATGTATGACTATGTAAAACCGTTATGCTCAGAGGCTTCATTGGTCATACGGAACCCGTTAAGGTCGAATCTTCATCCATGCCGCCCTCGCAAAAGGCTACACCAGCATGTATGACTACGTAAAAACCGTCCCACTTAAGGGTGACACCGGTCATACGGAACCCGTTAAGGTCGAATTTTCATTCATGCTGCCCCCACAAAAGGGCTACACCAGCATGCATGACTACGTAAAAACCGTCCCACTTAAGGGTTACACCGGTCATACGGAACCCGTTAAGGTCGGATTTTCACTCATGCCGCCCCCATAAAAAGGCTACACCAGCATGTATGACTTTATAGAACCGTCTGCTCAGGGAGGCTTCATTGGTCATACGGAACCCGTTAAGGTCGAATCTTCATTCATGCTGCCCCCACAAAAAAGGCTACCCAGCATGTATGACTACGTAAAAACCGTCCCACTTAAGGGTAACACCGGTCATACGGGACCCGTTAAGGTCGAACTTTCATTCATGCTGCCCCAACAAAAAGGCTATCCCAGCATGCATAACTTTGTAGAACCGTTCTGCTCAGAGGCTTCATTGGTCCTACGGAACCCGTTAAGGTTAAATGTTTACGCATCTCCATGAGATTGATGCGACATAGTGAAATGACGCTTCTCTTACGAGTGAAGCTTAGTTTGCTGATTGTAGGTTTCATTCTAGTGCTTGAAAGGTATTTTCTGGTTTCGGGTTCAGATGTCACCCGTGGGACGTATATCAGCAGGGTATACCAAATTATGCTTGGGTTTTATGGTATTTGCTTGTCATTCATGGGATTTGTGTTGGAAGGCTGGTTGATTTTCTAAATCCAACTTGAGAAGTCTCCAATTGTTATCGATGGGACTATTGTAGAGGGGAGTGCCAAACTATGGGCTCTGGTCTTTGGAGTCAAGGGTTCTTGTTCTTGAACTCTAGTTTGGATTGTGGCCCGTGGGGCATTGGTCTATAAGTCTATCATTCATGGGTGTTGACTTGGCTCAAGGCTTGCTTTTGCAGAGATTGGTTTGGTGAGAACCCAATTAGGGTTATTGCCTTTGGGCTCTCAGTTTCTCTTATTTTGGGCCATGATAATTGTTTTAGTGCTCACGTGGCCTAGGCACAACATCAAAGCCTTATTTTGTTCGGCACAAATATATAAAGCCTGCTCGTCATTTTAGATAACTGGTTAGACGAGCGTACCAGTGACAATTGTTTTAAGGGCACAATCTTGACAAAGCCCATTTTATGCGTGAGGCTTTCTTTATGGGCCTTACATTTCTCCACTCTTTTTATATTATGGTGGGATTTAGGTGCATGCATGCACTTGTTTGAGGGTGGCATCTCATTCACTCCTCTCGTGCCTTCTTGAATAGCCTATATGGTCTCAATCCTTAGGCGAGGGTATCGCGGGAAATGCGAACACTATTGTTTTGAAAACTTTGTTTTTAAAAGAGATTTTGTGCCTTCAGAATTTAAATAGTCTAAACGACCACTTTCTTTAATCTTTTGATTTTATTTGAGATATCATCATTATGCACTCCATTGTTTAAAGGACAATGAAGAAACCTTGTCTCTCCTTTTTTCGAACTGGGAGGAAAGACAAAACCAGTGATAGTTGTTTCAAATGGGCATAACACCAAAGCCCATATTTTGTTCAAAGTACAAAATATAAAACTTGTTTGTCCATATTCAGAACTGGCTGGACAAACTTTGCCAGTGTTAATTGTTTAAGGGTACAAACTTAACAAAACCGATTTTGTGGCGAGAGGCCTTTATGGATTTTGTGGGTAGTTGGGGGGGACCTCACTTTTCGCTCGAGACAATTTCACTCATGCTGTGATTTGGTCCTTTTATTCGTAGAGGTTTTCGTTCATGCATAGGCATTGGGACGTTTTATTTATGGATATTGAAATTTAGGCTTTATTGGACTTTTGGGTATTTATGGAATTTTATTTGGAATGTTTTATTTGTGGATCTTAGAATTTAGGTTTATTGGAATTTTGGGTATTTGTGGAGTTTTCAATCTTAAAATTTGGAAATCGTGGAGTAGAATTTGAGGAAGAGATCTCGCGGGATTCTCATTTCATGCAACCATATATACAAGCATTTAAACATAAACACACCATCATCAAGCAAATATAAGCATTGTTCATGAGAAAGGGAAATCAACTCTTAAACGCATTTAACATAAGCGGCTTGTTGCCCCTTGTTAGTAAGGAGCGGCCCTGGGCCCCACATGTTTGGCCGGTCTCCTGTCCTTGCCTGAGGTGGTTGGTTCAGAGGTCAGTGACAGGTTAGGTGGCTCAGAGGATTTTGGATTCTCTGGCGCTGGTGGTGGAGGAGGCTTGCTGACGGAGCTTTCTGCATCATCAGGCGGAGGCATGTCTCCATTATTTTCATCCCAACCTTCGACTTCCACATCCACAATTTTGCGAATGGGGTCAACGGTCAGCCACAACTGATGCGGGATGGTGTTTGGCGGTCCGCAAGCGATCAAGAGCCTGAGCGTATCATAGTTGTTGTTGGAGAAGTATGGGGCAATCTTAAGAGGATACCCGAATCCTGCCACCAAAGTATGAATATCAGCAGAATTCCATAAGTGTAGAGGTACCTTGCGGAGTCTTATGCGCGCACGGTAATTGAGGGAGTTATCATAGCCTCCTTGGCTAGAAGTCCATCCTATCATTCGGATATCGGTGGGAATGACACCGGGGACGTCGGCTTCTAAGGTGAGCGAACCCAACGAAAGGATGCCCCTTTTTATGTCGTCATTTGGGCATATGAGTATGTAGTCGGCCTCGATTTCGTCGACTTCCTCAATGATTAGGCTTGAGAACTCACAGTTGAGTTGGTTTGAGAAGTAGTGACCGAGGCGGTATTTGGTGTACCCGGTTTTCCTTCCTCCAGTGACATAGATGAAGATGGATCGCCATAACCATCGACTCTCTTGTGGCAGTGCGTCCTTGTTGGGGAGGTCGACGGCGAGAGAACCCGGGCCTGGATATTGGCCATATCCCATTCTTACCGTCGGCGTGAGCGCCATGGTCTCCCAGTTGTGGGGAATTGTCCTTTGAGCAGCCATTAGCGCAAGGTCTGATTGAGGTTGTGACTTAGAGATGTCGACTTCCTCCAAGGGTGGGGTATATATATCATTTCTCTTTCGGGTGCATCGATACCCGACATACCCCTTCATGCGCATTATTGCCTCCATCATGGCTGTGGTGGGAGTGGTTTTGTAAATGACGGTTTACGAGTCACTTTCGTATTCTTGGCAGAAGTTGCTTGGTGTATCACCCACCTGATGGAGCTTTAGATAACGACCGTTGATTGATTTAACGGGCTCTTCGTTTTCGTTATCTATCAGCCTGTATCGGTACCCTTCCAAGACTTGATCCACTAAATATGGGCCCCAGAATCTGATAGATTGTGACCTTGATGTTTCTTTGACAACCCACACAAGCTGCCCTTTCTTATATTCATCAAATGGGCCAAACATGTGGACCGTTTCTTGTCTTGCTTCGACATTGGTTCTCGCCTTTTGCGGCATATGGGCTTCGTCCCATTCCTGCTTTGAAGCGCTTTCGATATCCTTTGCAACCCAATTGGGCTTTATGGCTTGATCCTTGAATTCCTTTATCGCCCTTATCTCCTTTTGCACTTGTTGATAAATGCACTTCGGGCACTCGTAGATATCGAATCGAGGATCATTGTGGTTGGCGATGGCTGCCTTTGGGCTCGCGCATGAAGGATGGTGACTACTGCCACACTCTTTGCATTCAAACATGTCCCATGAATTTCCTTTTTGGTCACAGATGCCGCAATGGGCTATATATCCAAACTCGAATTATTCTTGTTCGGATTCAACTTCTACCATGTAACATGTAGCATCCATGCTAGAGTCGCTCGAATCACCATCCTTAGGTTTCCTTGATGATCCATGCTTTGAGTGAGATTTGTAATTTTCGCCTTTCCTCTTGAAAGTTTGCTTGACTTTTTCCTTCTTCTTTTGTTTCTCATCCTCTACGATATACTTGCAGGAGGTGCAAAACCAATTGAAGAACCTCTTGTCATACCCAGAATTTATCTTTCTTCAGGTGGCGCATTCGGTACATGAGTACCTAGTACATCGGTCGCAATTGAACATGACGTAATAATCGTCTGCTTCATCGCAATTCATGCATTTGCCTTACTTTGTGTGGCCATTGCTACTATGATCCTCCTCTTCTTGAGGTGAATCATATTCTGAGTCGGTGGACCTCTGAGAGGCCATATAGCACTCAGCTTCTCGTTCTTCTTCTGAATTTTCTTCACTTTGAATTCTCTGACTTTGGGTTTGACTTTGCATCCCAGGTGCTTGGTATTCTCGAAGATATTTCCCTTTAATAGGTGGTGCGAACCTGTTTCCATTGCTTTCTCGCAACCTATAGGTGTCTCGCCCTAAGGCTTGCTCAACAATGTAGAGTCCTTTCCATTCAATTCTAGCGTGACCGTCCTTGGATGATTGAGACTGGCTGAGCATGGATACCATGTCCCCTACTTCGAATTGTGAAGGTACTTCGTTTTTAGGGATAGACTTCATCTTTTGCTTCCCTTTCTCTTTGTTGGGAATTGGCGCACGAATCCCTTCTAAGTGGGCTACCACGGTGAGTGGTAAGGTTCCTTCTTGTCTTTTGTTTTCTAGAAGGTCCTTGAAGACCCAGCAGTCATCGATGGTGTGACCAAGGATACAGTGATATGGGCAGAAATCAGGTTCGTTTACCCTACTCGCTTGTTCTGGGCGTTTGCATACTGGCAGGTTGAGACCCTTTTGCATCATTAGGTCGAATGCTTTAGCAACTTTATCTCGCCCAAACGAATATGTTTTGTTCTTAAGTTCTGCCAATGTATTCTTTTCTTTTGGCATTACTGGAACGGGTTTCTTCGATTCAAAGATTGTGTTTGCCGAATCGGTACGGGTTTGTCCCCTTGTGGAATGGAATTTCAAATAATCCTTTAGGAGTTGAGCCAGCATGCCTTCGAGTGGAAAAGATTCAGGTGCTGGTGCTGGGAGCAGTGATTCTGCTTTTCCTTCGCCCTTCTTTGGTTCCGGTACCCATTTACCTTTGAAACAACGCAGGCAGCTCCATCTTGGGGTTTCATAACTACTTTGAGGATGTTCTCTAAATCTTGTGCAAGGGGGATGGCATATGGCCCCACATTCGACACACGAAGTCATTTCTGTGACCTCTCCCTGTCTATCGCATACACTGCATGCGACACACGAAGTCATTTCTGTGACCTCTCCCTGAAGCTTTGGAGGTTCTTTGGTTATTGTTTGGTTGTTGTTGTCTAGGCTCGGAATGCACATCCAAACCTTTCATTTGCCTCAACAGGTCTTGGAAGGAGCGCGTTTTGGTCGGATTTGGTACGGGTTGCTTTGGCGAGGCATTAGTGAAAGAATTTATCCCTCGACCTCTTCCACGGCCTCTGCCACGACCGTTTCTTAAAGCCATTTCTAAATTGGCATGGGCAGCTTTCCTTTGGATTCGCCTTAGATCACAAGTGGGTGACTCGTTATCGCCGCCACTGTCGCTGAAGTATTGTACAGGACGACACTTGGAGTCATCATATTCATCATCAGATTCTTCATACCCGAGCCCTCGAGTATTTCTTGGCTTTCCATCCGGCCCTATGATTGTAGGATTACGGTGAGCCAATATCCGATCGAATCGCTTTGTCATAGCGTAGGTTGGAGACATGGGACTCATGTTTGCTAGAATTCTGGTTAGGCTTTTGGGACCATATGGTAAAAGAGGTACATCTACTTTGTTGGATATGGTTTCGTCTTCTAAAGGCCATTCGTCGTTGTTCAGTACCAAAGACCGATTTCTACCATCGGACGCTCTATAGAATACAATAGGCTTGTGCCTAAAGATTCCTTCTTCGGTAACCTCTTCCTTAGGCGGTATTATGAACATTACCATCTCTTGGATTTGGTTCACTTCCCTTGGTGTGAGCTCCTTGTGATGGTTCTCAGGTATCCTCTCAATCATTAGCGAGGATTGGCCTGTTTCTTCCTCGTCTTCTGAGGGTATTATATATGACGGGAGTATCCTAGCTTCATCGGCTTCCTCCCCTGACGAAGAGTCAGTATCGGCCCCATATAGCCTTATTTTCTCGTCTCGTTGTTTCTTCGAACATCCTCCTTTTAGAGCAGGTTTATCGAAGAAGTATTTGGCATCCTTTAGCCCTATTTCGTGCACTTCAAACGGCTTAATTTCTCCATTGATTTGTTTGACTCCACCATCTTTTATGTGCTTTATACATTGATGCAAGGTTGACGGGACGGCATTGTTATTATGTAACCATGGTCGACCTATCAATGCGTTGTATGTGGTTTTCGCATCGATGATGTAGAATTTCATCCATTCTTGAAGACCACCAATATCAAAAGGCAAGCTAACGGCCCCCATGGATTGCTCCGTTTTGTGGTTGAACCCATGTATAGTGATCTTATCCTTTGTGTGGAACTTAGCGCTCAACGTGAGACGGTCCAATGTTCACTTAGGCATTAGATTAATGGAGGAGCCCGGATCAATGAGCATGCGGGTTACCTTTTGGCCATCACACTCACCAGTGAGAAAGAGTGGTCTATTGTGATCAGGCGTGCCTATGAGCAAATCGTCGTCGTTAAAGGTGATGGTTGGGTTTTTGTTGTCTACCAGCGCTATTTCTTGCATCTTCTTTTCGGCGAAGTGCGCTTGAAATTCTCCAGGGTTTTGGAGCGCATAGATGAGCACTTCTCTCACTTCAGTGGACATCATCAAGATGTCAAACACGCTGACTGCAGCTGGTATTTTCCTAAGCTGTGCGAGGATATTGTAATCTTGCACCATATATTTCTTAGGTGCTGATTCATCTTGTATAGCTGGTTCCTTCCCTTTTGTCTTGGCTTTCGACCTTCCAATCTCATCTTCTTGTGGTGGTTGGCGCTCAGGGATATTCGTACCCGAGCGAAGCACTGCTTTGCAATCATGTTTCTTGGTTTTGACAAAGATGACTTCACCGTCATCTGAGTCACTCGAGGAACTCTCTCCATAGACAACCACGCTACACATCTCATGGTCATCGTCATTGTTTTCTCCTTCTTGAGGGGCTTTACTCGTTTCCCCTTTCTCGGCTTTGAGGCCCAGCATTAAGGCCAATACATCTTCTGTTAAGAAGTCTAAGAGAGTCAACGGTAGCGGAGTACCTTGCTTATGATTCTCTAAAGTTTGTATGTGCTTTTGGATTTCAGAAGGTGTAGGCAACTCTGTTGGTTTGGGCGACTTCTTGCCCTTTTGGCTACCGTTCTTGTTTGGCTTGCGATGGATGACCCGTTTTGGGGGCCTTGGCACCATGGGATTTAAGTTACTATCCCACTTGACTTGAGGCTCTTTTAAAAGCTGTCTCAGCAACTTTTTAGTTTTCTTGGAGAGGTGGAACTCCCATGTTTCATTTGCGAGACTTTCAAACCTCTTTTCTTCAATCATTTCAACATGAGAGATAACATTAACTTGTTCGTGAGGTGCGGGTTGTTGCACGGCACTTGGCGCTAATTGTAAGCGACCTTCTCGAATTCTTCTTTCTATCAAGTCTTTAAAGACCCAACAGTCTTCTATTTTATGGCTTATTACCCTATGGTATGGGCAGTAGTTGGGGTGATCAACCTTATCTGCTTGATCGGGGCGCTTGCTTGGAGGCAATTCCATACCATCTTCCAAGGCTTGTCTAAATATTTTCGCTGTTTTCTCTCTTTTGAAGGAGTACTTCTTGCTTTTTTGTTCTTCCAATGATTTGGGGTAACGACTATTTTGGTTATCGCGGGGAACTGGCTGAGCGGGTTGGCTATCGACTTGCCTCGTCTCCTCATCAGAAGAGCCAGAATCCCTGTTTTCGGTTTTGTTGACTTTATTAGCTTTGACCGCGTATACCGTCTTTGATTCTTTCTTCCTCGGGAAGTCTCTTCTTGGCTTGAAGGAAGTAGATGACTTCTCTTCTATGTCCGTTTGCCCCAATCTAGATACGGTGTCTACCAGATCTTGGTAACTGTTGGGGTTGGCAACGATTAACATTTCTCTCATTTTGCCGGATGTACTTCTTATGAGCAAATCAACTGCCTCCCTTTCGGGTATAGGATGGCTCGACTTGTTGCTCATATTTCTCCAGCGATTGATATATGCCAGAAGAGTTTCGTTTTGGCTCTTGCTTGGCCCATGCTAAATCGGCAAGTCTTATTCGACTGCTCGCAGTGGCGAACCTATCTATGAAGGCACGCGCCATTTGGTCCCAGGATCTTATACTTCCTGGTTTTAGAGAACAATACCATTGAAACGCTGGTCCCGAAAGACTTCTAGCAAATTGGCGACAAAGGAATGCTTCCTCTCTCGAAAAATCTCCACATTGGATCATGAAGTGGCTGACATGCTGTTCTGGTCCCGTCTCATCTGTTCCACTTTAGGAGAACTTGGAGAATAAGGGAACAGTGTATGTTGGGGGGTATTTTGGTATATCGAATTCGGGAGGGTACGGTTTCCCTATTCGCAGTGCTGTCTGCTTTGGGACGATCCCCATTTCTTGTAATTGACGGCTGATCATTTCTTGAACATCAACCGCAGTAAAGATTGGGGAGGTTTCTCGCCTTTCATCTTCCCAATGTACCCTACGTCTTTCTTGAGGGTTTGGCCTTTCTACCCTTTCAGACCCGTTCACGAGGCTGGATCGATTTGATGTTTCTCCTCTTTCGAGTTCGGAGTTAGCGAGGCCTTTCCCTCGGATTTCAGCTATCAGCCCTTGTTCCCTTTCATGGGCTTGATGTACCTCAGCCTTAAGATTTTGTATCTCGGCTTGCATTTGGTTGAAGGCGGATAACATTTGTTCTTGCGTTTGTGCACCGGTTTGACTTTCACCAGCGCATGGAGAAGTTGCCAAAACGGTATAGAAGTTACCTAACGCGGGCCCATCCATGTGACCTACATCTGAGTCACTCACGGTTTTAGGTTTGGCATTTATGGGAGGAAGGCATGCTGCATCAGACCCTTCCTCGCCGTCACTCGGATTCTCAACAATGGGGTCCTTCCCTTTTCTCACCATGCATACGGCGGGGTTGGAGGGTTCGACAGGATGGTCATCTTCCTCTTCGAGGTCTTCGTTAATGGTTATCATGAAGACCGTCGCTTCTTCTTCTTGCTTAGGGTGTGTTTTGGTGACCCTTCGCTTCTTATGAGTGGCATTTGGCGCCACTATTGTTAAGCTTCCAGTGTTGGAGGGGCGCGGATTGATTCGTGCCCCCAGCCTATCTTGTACACTGGTTGGTCTTCTCAGAATTCGAGGGGTTTGATTTAGTCCCTCATTACTTGAGCTTTGAGAGGTGCTTGCACGCATCCCTCGACGGAGTTTTGGTTCTAACGAGGCACCGTGAGGTGCCCCCAGCCTTGGGGCTGAAAAGTTGGTTTGGTCTTGAGGCTGGGAATGTCAGCCTCGATTTGATTGAGGGTTGGGCATCATTGGACGCCCCCAGCTTTTGGGCTGGAAACGTCAACCTAGATTTGACGGAAAGGGATGTAGAGGTTTCTTGCGCAGGATGTACATAGTATCGGTTCCTACGTTGCTTCAACATGCGAAGCTGTTTGTGGGCCCTATGAATGGCCATAGCAGTGTCATCAACCTGCTTGCTGTTGTTGTTCATCTCTTTTGGTTTATAGATGAACGAGACGGTTTGAGGGACTTCTCCCGCTGCACGTATGTGTACAGTAGAAGAATTTCTCCTCACTATCCTGAGTGGGGAGAATGCGTTGCTGACAGGGAGGGCTGGTTGAGCCACCAACTCATCCTGGTATGCTTGGAGATTTCTTTTCTTGGTGACCGACAGAGGGGTCACGGGAGTTTGGTTGATCTTGGTTATTTTCTTAGACACGCGTCTTCTTGCGCGCCTAGTTTTGGAAAGGGGAATGAACGTCTTGCCGTCCATCCCCTTAGGGGTGAGAAAGTAACATACTTCATCATCATCTATAACTTCCTCCTCGGTGATGGACCCGAGGGACAGTTGTTCATTCATTAGAGCGGGAACAGGGGCCTCGAATGTCCTAACTTCATCAACAGGGACTGCGAAAGTCCCAAAATAAACCACCTCTTCACCAGCAGGGAGGCTGGTAACTTGGGCAAAAGAGCGTGCGTTGATTGCGGTGTAAGCCATTCCTGCAAACAAGCAAAACTCAAAATTTCATTAGTCAATTTTCATATGTAAACTTATGCATGAGTGTTAGCCCGATTATTCAATCCATAGGCGTCGATGTCGAATATAAAAGGAAATGACATAACTCAAGCGGTCCAATGACTTGTTGTTTGAGTGTTTTAAGGTCATTGGCTACTTGAGTATGTTCCCTTTATCTTCATATCGGATCCCAAACCTGTGAGGAGAAGAATGTCCCACCGGGCGTGCCAAAACCTGTAGGGCGTAGAAAGTTGCACAGCGAGTATGGAAGGTGTGTGCACGTGTGTTAAATATTTCAGAGTTCAATGCTCTAGATTGGTTTAAAGAACATCGAACTTGAAACATTCATTTCTTTCTTTCTGCTATTCCTTCTGGTTCACCCTCGACAGACCTACTATTCATAATCAGCCTATCGAGAGAGTTTAATGATTGTGGGGACGTTTAACTCCCAGCGGGCGCAAGCCCCCGCTGTTAATTACATCAGATGACCCTTCCAAGCCATGCTGAACACCTCGTTCATTCCGGGATTTGGAGCCTATTTGTTGTGAATTGAATAGAGAGGCTAAAGGGGATTCGTGTATTGATTCTGGTTTTGGTTTGGTTTTCTATATGTTTGGACATGTGTGTGTGTGTGTTTGATTTTAGATTAAAATAATGTTTATTGCATTTTTAAAGTAAGAATTTGGATATTTGAGAAGAATATATACATTATTTATTTTATATTTAATTTATGACACATTTATTTGTTGTTTCAAGCAATTCTCTTTTAGTCTATTTGACTAATTTGCAAAACATACAATTATTGAATTTTACGATTTTCTCTATGTTAGAAAGAATGCAGGTTCAAGACAATTGGAATTGCAATTTAGAGCACTTGGACTGAAGAAATCATCAAGTTATTTATCAAGAATTTAAACTGTAAATTAATAATTGGTAAAGTAGCTTTGATGTTGAAAAACAGGAATAAAACGTTGGAACGATTAACAAAACGTTCAGACGTTTTTCTATGTGAAAAATCTGGAGATTAATCGATTAAAAAGCTGGAAAAACATTCTAAAACGTCCCAGACGATTGTCAAAACGTCTGGACGATTTAAATAAATTCTCAGACTTCAAAATTGCATTTTGATCGATAAATCTCCAGAGGAAAACGTCCTGAGACGTTTGTAACCGTCTGAGACGTTTTAGCAAATCTCACAGAAATTTGAATTTTTGACCTAAGTTGAACTAAAACGTTTTCAACGTTTTACAAAACGTTGGGACGTTTTATGGCAGAATACTCGTTTGAAAGCTGCCACTATAAATAGAAACTTAGGGTTCTCCTCAAAACAATCTAGCCGACCCTAATTAGTTAAAAAGTAATTTTCTGTGAGAACAAGTTCCTCCATTGTTGTGAGAGCACAAATTTCAATATCCCTCAAAACAACCTCAAATCCACTTCACTAATCTTGAGTTAGATTAGATTAGAGTGAGCACTTGAGCGTTCATCTTGAGATTTCGAACTTAGAGACTTCGTTCTCGATTCTAGTTGGCCGTGTGACTTCCCGTTGGTTGTAAGGGCTCACCGGTTCACAAGTTGTAACCTTTCTCTTTTAGGTAATAGAAAAGCGCACCGAGAAGCGGTTGCGACGCCCCGGAGACGTAGGCATTTTAAGTCGAACTCCGTTATCACTCCTTGTGTCAATTTTCTCTAAACTCTTTTACTTTATTTTATTTGCAATAATTTATATTTCGAATTTAGTGGTGCCTAAGGGACAACAAAGTGGTATCAGAGCGCGTTACTCAAATTAAGACTCACTTAATTCGAGTTTACCGATCTAGAAATGGCACCCATGAGACATGTGAAAGAACCTCAAATTTTCGGTAGCACAACCAAAAATTTCAGTCATTGGAAAAGGACTATGATGAATTATCTTAATATCCTTGAAGTTTGGGATGTCATTGAGAATGGCTATAAACCAAAATACAACAATTCTACCGAAAGTGATACCAAGGTTGAAACACTAGCATCTACCGAATTAAAGAAAATAAATAATCTTGCCGTTAATGCAATATATAATGCGGTAAGTGAATCGGTTGCATTGATCTTTGGTAACACAACAAATGCAAAAGAAATGTGGGATGCTCTTGTTGACCGATACGAAGGTAACACCCAAATCAAACGAACCAAAATAGCCAGTCTAGACACCAAATTTGAAACTTTCAAAATTGAAAATGGTGAAAATGTAGAGGATATGTATAATAGACTTATGCATATTCAAAATGAATTCATTGAACTAGGAGAACCACTTTCTAACGATAAAATTGTAGGAAAGCTTCTTCGAGTAATGCTTAGGAGGCCTAGGTGGGACGGATTGGTGAGCGCCCTAGAAGCACTTCATGGGACACAAAAATCATTCACATCGGATGAACTCTATGCTCATTTCCGGAGTTTTGAAGAAAAGCTCATACAAGCCGGTGAACTCAAGCAAGAGTCAAAAACAAAAACCGTGGCTTTTCCGGCTCAAAACCACCGAAACCACCCAAGCTCCTCAAATAACCGTCAATCAAGTGACTCATTCATGAAACAACTAGGACATGAAACCTCTTGTGATGCCGCCACCATAACCAAAATGTTTCAATCTATGCTTAACTTCGAACGAAAATACAATAAGGAACGTGAAGAAGGAAACAAACGGGTAGTTTGTTTTGCATGTGAAAGAGAAGGCCACACCATCCAAACTTGCTTCAAAATATTTCCCAACTTGAAAAACAAGGATAGCGAAGGGCAACATGACCGAAGGCCTAAGCAAAAGTACGAAGGATATAAAAGCAAGAAGAATGCCAAGGCAATGCAAGCCTTATTTTGCATCGATTCCGATGAAAGTAGTAGAGAAGAATCCGACTCGGAGTCGGGTGATGAACAAGAGGTCAACCTTGCCTTGATGGCAATAGTGAATGAAGACTCGGCAACCATTGATGTGGATACAATCATTGCAAACAAGAACATAACCGATGAGATCACCATCGAATTCCTCAAAAATCTCATCAACCCAACTATCTACAAGGAATCGGAGGATCCCATCAAAGCCTCAACTAACACCATTATCGAGGTAGAGGATGCATCCATAGAAGATGTAACAAACTCCTCAAATAAGGTACATCTTATCTCTTCTCCTAACCGGTATATGTCTACCATTGATTTGACCAATCCCGACTACCATTTGAATGGTTACCAAGTTAGGAAAGATGAATCCAAAATCGATATAAATAACAACTATATAAAGACAAATGAGACAAGCACGTTCATGGATGAGGCTCTAATTAATTATAATGCGCCTAGGTTGCTTGAGGAATCTAAAAAGGCCATGCTTGAAAAGGAAGGTATCATACAAAAATTGAAATCTCAACTTCTTGAATTTGAATTCAAAATTAAAAACTTAGAGTTGGAACTACTTAAGTCACATACTTGTCAATCACACATAGGGGATATAGAAATGTTAAAAGTGAAAATCCAAACTCTAGAGACCGAAAACAGGGCTTTAAGATCGCCTAGTGAATTCTCAAATGTCACTAGTCTTGATCCCTACTATGTAGAAAATTTGATCAATGCCAATTTGAATCGACAAGTCGGTAAAATGGGCATTGGATACAAGAAGGGTCAAACCTCATTTGAATCAAATTTTTCACAAAGCCCAAAAGAAAATGGGGAACTTACTCAAAGTTTAAACAAGGTCAAGTTCAATCGCAAAGAGTATTTTGATTATCAATTTTACACCAAACATGGTAAAACACCCTTGACAAAGGAGTCAAATAAAGGGACAACAGAGTTTGCTCCAACCGACCGTAGACCGGATGGGACTATGGAGTTTGTGAAAAGGATGTTCAAGTATGTTGTTATTTTTGCACCTGACAATACTGTAACATGCATTTGCCAAGGAATCCAGTTGGCCCACCTACCTTGTTCTCATGTTATGGCGGTGTGCCGAGAGAGAAACTTCTCTGAGGATGATTATGTCGCAGACATGTACCGTACCGATTACCTTGCGAGTACTTGGGGTGCATCTTTCCATCCTTATCCCAACCAGTATCAGTGGCCGCCCTATGTTGGTGATAGAGTCTGTCCCGCAAGCGGGTGGATCAGAAAAGGAAGAAGACCCCACAAGCGTCAAGTAATGACCATGGACGAGATGGAAGGTAGGCAAATGGGACATCAGGCCCGCCGTTCAACAACTGACAGGCAGCGAGCAGGTACGGCTGATTTTATTTATTTACTTATGTTTTATTTGTTTACTTATATTTTATTTTGATTTTATTTCAACTGGAATGCAATGCAGATGCCATTAACGAAGCCAACGAAAGAGAAAATGCTAGAGTTGTTGCTGAGGCTACCGGTAGTAGCCACCGCACTCATGAAAGCTCAGGAACCGGTAGTAGCCACCGCACTCATGAAAGCCCAGGAACCGGTAGTAGCCATGGAGAGACATCCGGTAGTGCCGCACAACCACCTGCACCCAGACCCAGACGTCGTATTTTGAGTTTGTTCGGCCGTCGTCGCTGATTACTAAGTTTTGTTAAATTATGTTATAAACTATTTTAGATGTATATTGTGAACTAGTCTAATTGGTAGTTTGTGAACTATGCAATATTTTATTTGCCTCGATTATTTTATATGCTTCATTTTTGTTATTTATTACTTAATTACGCCACGATCTCGGTTGCTCGCTTTCTTACCTCGTTTGTTATTGTCCATACCTCAAAATCGCCTCTCTTTCTCTCATTCGGTTCTGGAAATTTGTTGAAAACTTGGAATGAATACTGTGCTGCTCAGGAGAGAGAAAAACCCCTTTTATAGGGTTTTATAGCGGACCGCCCAGCTGCTAGGCGGTCAGGTATGAGGAGTGGACCGCCCGCCTGCTGGGCGGTCAGGTCCGGAAAGTGGACCGCCCAGTCCACGGACGGTTAGGGTAGAAATAAAAATAAAGTTGGAGTGGGAGCAGATTTGATAATTTGTTTTTTTTTTAGGTATTAATAAAAATATCGGCATATTCTGTATCATGGTACAAGAGGAAAACAAAAAATCTATATATATTATAGGCATTGATCGATAAAGCCGACGACAAGTTCAAGTCCAAGGACAAGTATCCTCTCCATTACTGTAAAAGATTCCCTTCACTTTACGGTTTGAAATTAACTCCCAATCGCTTTGGGATTCGGGCTGACGGAGGGGGCAGTATTATTGGGCTTTGAGATTCGTGCCAAGTTAAAAAGAACGGTCCAGATCAAGTAATTGTAAAAGATTCCCTATTACGGTACCGGAAAAGATCTAAATTCCAAGTCCAAAGTCCAAACCAGGAACACCTCGCCTACAAGTCCGGATCCTTAGAAGTAACTCAAATTTTGGGTTTAGATCCTGTCTCATCAGAATCCGGACTAAACTGATCCGAGGTGAAATGCACGAAGTTTTTGTAATATTTGGCAAATTCGGGTTGTCAGTGCATATTTCGATTTAAATCTACATAAATAAATTTGTATATAAATTTTAAAATGTATTCGATAATGAAGAGGGCACCAATACCTCATGTCTTTCATACCTCATCATGTCTCTCATATTTAATGTATTTGTTTTCAAAGTCCAAACTGTAGATCCGAACAGCTCAACATGATATTCATACTAAAATATGCTTGGAGATGGAATTTTATAATTTTTGAAACTTTTTTAATATTTTTTAGATAGGTAAAAATTTCTATTGATTATTATTTTGAAATACTAAATAAAATAGAGTTGAGGATAGCTTTGGAAATCTACTTTTTACTATATTTTTAATATTTATTTGTGTCAACTTAGATTGTGATTATTATTTTTATTATATTAAAAATTGGGAAAATTTTCTAGTGTACCCATATAAACTTTTAAAATAGTCAATTTCTCCAATATCTCCACAAAATTTACCATTCTTTTTTTTTACCCCTTTTAATTATTTTATCTTATATTTCATTATTTTAAAAACTATATTGACCAATAAGCCCTTTAATTTTAGTGTGGACTGGAGTACCGAAATTTTTATTAATAGAAAAATAAAAATAATATTAATAAGGAGAAGGGATTCAGAGAAATTCGATATATAGGAAAAATGTGATTGTCTGTAACATCCAGAGGACGTTATAGATCAAAACATCCAGATTAGTAATATCAAGTTACCACTAATTAACGAAACCGCGGACTCTCGACGTTTTGATCTACCATGTCCAAACATTTTGAAAAAAAACATATATTTATCTGGACATTGGTTTGTATGATTTCTCTATACCGTTTCAAAAAAAACAAGTGACATTTAACAGTTTCAGTACTTTTAATTGATAAACCGACTTAACTCAGACAGGTAAACATAATTGGTAGACCGAACAACAGAGCTTTGAACTTAGCACAAAGGCATAATGCAATCCAATTTTAAATAAATATATATTTTGATTAATTCCTTGCAGAGCCTAAAAGAGACCCAAAATGTCTGGACATTGCACAAACCAATGTCCAGATAATTTTTTTTTTCAAAATATCTGGACGTGATAGACCAAAACGTCTAAAGTTCGTGGTTTCATTAATTAGTGTTAATGTAATTTTGCTAATTTAAATGACCAAATGTCCTCAATCACATTTTTTTTATATGTTGAATTTCTCCAAATCCTTTCTCTGTTGTCGATAAATTTTTTTTTTTTCTATTAATAAAAGTTTCGGACTGGAGTAAACTTCTATATGGATCGGTTGTAATAAGTGTGAACCCGTTAATTAATACTTAGATCCGTTAATCAACGGTCAGAACACCACCTTCCCTGCTTCGGCCAAATTGTGGGCCTGTCCGGATCCAAGTGCACACAGACCCACCTCAACATTTGATCGGCGTAGATAAATCACTTTTGAGTTTTGACTGCGAGAGAACTCACATGGACATTTCGTCGAACAGTTCAGGCGCGACGCCTCCGCCATCGCGGCCGACGCATCAGGATGACGCCGATGAAGAAGACGAGAATGTGAAGCAGCTCAAGGAGTGCTCGGCTATCTACCTCTCCCTTCAGGCACTCTTCACCGTCTCCTTCCCCTCCTCAAAATTTATTTTTTGTTTTTACATTGACAACCCTACTGTTCCTACTTGTTTCAAAGAGGTGCTCTATGTTTCTGGTGCTTATTCTCTGATCGTATATGATACAAAAACTAGGAGATATGCGTATTTATGGAAGTTGGCCTATTGGCCCTCTCCTTTTACCATAAAAGGGGCACAGAAGAGAAACGAAAAGTTAACCTAATTTTATTTGGAGCATGGTTTTCTTGTAATACCAAATTTACTGTGATTTTGGGGTAGTTATATTAGTTTGAATTAAGTGTGTGGCAGGTTGTAGGAATGAATTTTCTGAAAGCGGACAACAAAACCAATCTTACAGCCTTAAACATTGTTGAGGGTTTTATTAAACTCTAAATTTAGTGAGGTTTTAGTTCTTC
Organism: Carex parvula; assembly: GCA_025461045.1. Classification (NCBI taxonomy): domain Eukaryota; kingdom Viridiplantae; phylum Streptophyta; class Magnoliopsida; order Poales; family Cyperaceae; genus Carex; species Carex parvula. The sequence continues at coordinate 786,982 of JAJGRW010000724.1, forward strand.
TATTAAGTATTATATTCTTAGCACAGTAAACAGGTGCTGCAAATAATAAAGATTCCAGGGGTATTCAGTTTAATTTCTCTGAATAATTATATCTGTATTAGTGTGTTTTTTCCTGTTTCAGGAACTTATCTGACATATTTATTCTATCATATCATATCTTCAGGAATGCCTAATAAAATCTAACAGAGACTGGAAGTCTTGCCAAACTGGTATGCATAACATATTTCCATTGTGCATGTGGACATGCACATGCGCTTGTATGTTTGTCAATTCTGATTTTTCACTGTTATCTTCCGTGAGTTGTGTTGTTTAAGTGAGGTCTGTTCGTTTTTATTCAATTTCGGTTCCTATATGGAATACCGTGTTTTCTTATACATATACTTGTTTTTACAGAGGTTCAAAATTTAAAAGCATGTAATGCGAAAAGGAACCGGAGTAGTAGCACAAAAGATTGATCTCTAAGGAGTGAGCTTGCACTGCTGGTAAGTGTAGTAATTACATGTTTGCTGTATAGCTTATTCTATCATTAAAAATACAATTGATATTGAATTCATTTGATGTTATGTTTGCATCTTGTAAATTATTATTTTTTTCATCCTTTTTATTATATCCTTATGTTGTCTGGCTTTTAGGAAACATGGGGACGGGCCATTACAAAAAACCAATTTTCCTAAAGGAGATTATTAGATGAGCATTTGATATTTGCGGTTGTCAGTATGAATTTGATCTTGATATTTGGTTTTTCACTCAATTAGTTTGAATTAGTTTTGAGTTTTATTTATCTCTTCCCATTTATCTTAATTGAACAGCTCTGTGTTCCAATGCTTCTCTCTTACATAAAGAGAATGTAATTGGTTTTTGTAAGATACAAAGGAAATCTTAAATTGATTTAACTCTTTGTATTTATCTGCACAAATTTCTATGTGATTTATCTTGTTTCCAAAATTTGATGAATGTAAAAACCTCTCTGAAGCGAAACATGGATAATCATTTGCAAGTGACCTTAAATGAATCTCTTTTCCCAAGGAGGAGTCTCCAACTCTTAACACAAATTTGGCAGCTAAAAATGGACATGGTTCATTCTTTAAAACACCTGAGTAGGTTTTGAAGCATCAAGCATTGTCTCAAAATTTGATTATGGTGTGTTAATCAGGCTTATTGTCATTTCCAAGCACAAAATTTCTTCCACTTGCGGTGTATGTAACCGACAGATGCAAGGGGGCTCTAGATTTGTCATCTAAAATATGTTGTTTGGGCTCTTTTTAGGAACAGCAGAAAATATCACATGAGAAAAGAAATGCAAGGTATGTAGGCATTAACTGTTATGTCAGGCTCAAATGCTCAATTTATAAAACAACCCTAAACTCTTTGTAGGCATTCTGACAAATACAATTCACAGGAGCTCAGAACCTACCAAATATATCCTAAATCTGCTTACCTTGATATTAGTTCAACTGATATTGCTAGATGTCAATATCTTTTAAAGCAAAGTGGTCAATATTAGGGCATAATATAACATGTCAGAGAAAAAAAAAAAAAATGTGTGACACATCGCCATATGAAAATGATCGTAAGCACTTACAGAGTTGCATGTGTTTGAAGCTTTCCATTAATGCCTGAGGCAGCTGCCACAACAAATATCTCTATACAAATTTATACGAAGATACTAGAAATCAATTATGCATCTAAATTTTTTTGGACATTTTATCTCCTCTCTACCTATTTTTCTTGCTTCCTCTCTATCAACAACTTCTCAGAAAATACAATTAATAAATTTCAGTCACAAAATCACAAAATTGTGGCTCTAATAACATTAATTCTGTTGCTGTATCCATCTCTATGTGCTTGCAAAAACTTAGAAAAGCGACAAAGATATAGCTGCAGAACGAAGCTTTACACCATCAGTTTCCCAGTTCATTTCTGGAGCAGTTGCAGCAGCTATGTATGCCTAAAAAAATAACAATTATTTAAAAAACAAAATCAAGCAAAAAATTTGTGCATGGCTGACTCCTTCAATGCAGAAAACCAACACCAATCAGGTACTGGTTTTCAAACTAAATAAGAGTAGAGACGATGAAGTACCTTGCCACTGTTAACTGCTGCCATTAAAGCGACATGTTGCTTATCGAATCCAAACTCATAGAAATAATAGGTCCTGCAGTAAGTAAATGGCATTCATTTTCATTTGGTTTAAACATAGAGGTAATAACTAAATGCACTTAGCAAATTTCGTATCTTTGGAAAATTTGGGGATGATGCTTCTTACTTGAGTTTTTCCTCTTCCTTGACTTTTATAGCTCGAGCAGAGTACAAGATTGCCCCGCCTGTGAAAAAAATAAATGAATACAGAAATATACCTGTAAGAAAAATTTACTTTAACATATTGCATATCCTCGTTTTAAAAGAAGGAAAACTATAAATAATAATTGGCCAAAAAAAAAAAGAAATGCTTAATGAAACTACCAGGGACAAATACTTTCACTGCCTCCTTTAGGGTACCCAAATCTGTTATATCATTCGCCTGTACATGCAAGTTCATATAAGTTGAATGACAAATTTCAGTATCTGGCTAGCTGTTGCTTGTTAAAGAGCAAAAATAATTCATACAAGGAGTTTTCTCACAGACCTCGAGAAAAGTGATCTTCAGTTGATTAGACGACTTGATTACCACACTTACAATTTCTGATCTACATTACAAACAAGGACGGTCTGCATTTAAAAGAATATATAGTTATCAAAATAAAATGTCCCTTTTAAGAACCGCAAATGGGGACTGTTGGCATTAGATATTCATCAATAAATTGACATGAAGAAAAAAAAAATCGGCAGCAGAGAAGAAGATGTTACCCATCTGGCGATGCAAAACGAGCAGCAAAAGGTTTAGGTTTCGCTTTGTCTCCATAGTAAGTTACCTCACTATTGTACTCCTAAAGAAAAAAAAAAATTTAGCTTATCATCCTCATATAAAGTAGCACATAAGTGAAGGTTTGAGGTTTCGGGTATCCTGTAAATTTAGAATGACAGCTTGTGGATCCCAGCTGCCAGCATGATACTAACAGTAGTATGTGAAAGTACCAGCTTGTTACACCCAAGAACTGCAATGGAACTACACTGGAATTATGGCTAAAATTCAACATTGTTGGATAGTTTCAGGGATTGGTGGAGCAAAAGAGACTTGATTGCAAACTGAGCATGAACTGTGTGCTTAATTGCAAAATTGACAGAAGTACCAAACAGGCATTCTAATGTGACGATACATACATTTTGCACTCGTACTGGTACTGGTACAGGTACGTACAGTCAAATTGAAATTCATGGATTAAACAAGACACTCGCCTCAGGCTCCAGGACGTCATCAAACAGAGGAGGCGCTCGAATAGTGAAACCATCGCCAAAATACTGGAACCAAGACTTCGTATTCACAATCCCTTCAAGAAACGGTTTTCGGGTAGAAGCATTCGCCTTCTCTGGAGAATCTGTAGCGGCCGCGCTCCTGGGAGGAATGAGGGAGATGGAAGGTAGAACAACGGAGGTGAGTATTATTGCGTCTCGTCTGGAGTAAGAGCGTCGAGGCCACTTGTGGAGGGGAGATTGGCGGTCGGAACTAGGGTTTTGGTGGGAGAGAGGTGGAGGCGGGAGGAGATGGGGGGAAAGGATGGGGAGACGGAGAGCAACGGCCATGGAAACGGCGGAGGGAAGCTGAAGAACTGTCGTAATCTAATCTTCCTTTCTTTTCATGTTAGGCAAAGATGCATCATTGCAAAAAGCCCCCGAAAACATATAATACAATGGAAGGATGTGTTACACGGGCAAATATCCTCTCCGGTACCGTAAAAGATTCCCTTCACTTTACGGTTTGAGATTAACTCCCAGCCGCTTTGGGATTCGGCCTGACGGAGGGGGCAGAATTATTGGGCTTTGAGATTCGTGCCAAGTTAAAAAGAACGGTCCAGATCAAGTAATTGTAAAAGATTCCATATTACGGTACCGGGGGTGATGTGAATTCTGTGTTACATGTGTAAAACATTCATTAAAACAAAAAAATAAGGGTAAATTTCGCTGGAGGTCACTAAACTTTGTCCTTTGTCACGAATTGGTCACTCAACTTTGATTTGTCCCTCCATAGCCACTGAATTTTTAATTTGTCCCAATCAAGTCACCCTATAATTTTTCCATCCAAAATATTAACGGAATATAACTTTTCCGTTAGTATTTTGGACGGAATGAGCATATTCCGTTAAAATTTTGGATGGAATGAGCATATTCCGTTATATTTTGGACGGAATAAGAATATTTTGGATGAAAAAGTTATAGGGTGACTTGATTTGGACAAATTAAAAGTCCAATGGCCATGGAGAGACAAATCAAAGTTGAGTGACCAATTTGTAACAAAGAACAAAGTTTAGTGACCTCCAGCGAAATTTACAAAAAATAAACAAAAATTTCTCTGTGCAACTGCAAAGACAAGTCAGACAATTGCCGTTAGGATCCGTTACCCTTATCCTAATTCAAACCCAACCACCGAATGAAAATCCAGAATTCAATCCAAAACAACAATTCTCCCAAAATCAGGAGAAACAAACAATATCAGAGAAGCATCAGATGCTCCTCCCTCCTCTCCTCTTTCTTCCTCTCGCCCCGCCACTTATTCCCTTCAATGGAGACCATCTCCTTAACCCCTCTACTCAACCCCAAGCTCACAACCTCAAAATCTCTCTCTCACCACCTTCCCAAATCCATCTCTTGTAGCCTTAACAAGAGAACTACAGCCACTCTTTCTAAACCCAACAGAAGTTGGATAACACACTTACAACATGGCCTGGCCGCGGCTGCAATCTCTCTTGCGGTAAACTTCTCCCCGGTGGTCCCCACTGTCCAGTCACCAGCATTGGCTTCAGAGTTTGATGTGCTGAATGAGGGGGCACCCACAGAAACATATGTTGTAGATGATGCGGGAGTGCTAAGTCGCGTGACCAAGTCCGACCTTAAGCGGCTCTTGTCAGATCTCGAGTCGAGAAAGAACTTGCATATAAATTTCATTACTATCCGCAAATTAACGGTACATACATACAAGCTTTTATTTTTGGCAATTTCATTATGTTGTCATGCATAAGATATCTCTTGTTAGGAGCACTTAAAAAGCACAACATAATCACATAACAGTACACTTAAAGAAACTTAAAAGGTTTTATGCAAAATTGGTTTGTTCAAATTGCAGAGCAAGGCAGATGCTTTTGAGTACGCAGACCAGTTGTTGGAGAAATGGTATCCAACTGTTGAAGAAGGCAACAACAAGGGAATTGTAGTGCTAGTAACTAGTCAGAAAGAAGGCGCTATTACAGGCGGGCCTGCATTCGTTCAGGCTGTTGGAGATTCCATCCTGGATGCAGCTGTCTCAGAGAACCTCCCAGGTTAGCCTTATTCTTCAAATTTCAGAGAAAATTGGAAACAAGTAGAACAAATTTGCCTCAGGTTTCAGTCTTTAAGTGTGAATGTGCACAAAGATGTGCATCCTTGTTTGCTTGAGGCAATGTTGCAATGAAATGTGCTTAACAGCTTAAGTGCTCTTTTCTTGTCTCTCTACAGTTTTAGCGACAGATGAGAAGTACAATGAAGCCATGTATAGCACTGCAAAGCGTCTAGTGGCGGCCATTGATGGACTTCCAGACCCAGGTGGACCCCAAGTCAAGGACAACAAAAGGGAGTCGAACTTCAAAACCAAGGAGGAAACCGATGAAAAACGGGGACAATTTTCTCTTGTTGTTGGGGGGTTGTTAGTGATTGCCTTTGTTGTTCCCATGGCGCAGTACTATGCCTACATCTCTAAGAAGTAGATGATTTTTAGTTTATGCTAATCGCGGGGAATTTCTTGTACAAAAGCATATTCTTGCTCATTGACCAGATGAGAAGATAAGAGTTAATTCATAAGATAAGCATATAGAGATAACTGTTAACTGGTAAATTGCATGTTGGTTTACTAATACTTGTGAATTTGGCTACAACAGAAATTCTAACACTGTCAAGTACTCAAGTGTCCAGGCAAAATCAAGATGAAAATTTGACACGTAAATTAGTCGTAAATTAGTCAATCGCCAAGCCAATACTGATGAGAAATACTTAACCGTTAGTTAGGAGTTTGTAATGACAGATGTATACTAACCATGAAATGGAAGCACTGATAAAATCAAACCTAACTTCAACGAATAGCCTGATTTATTGACAGTAAAAGAATAACTGAACAGGAGCTGTTACATATACTACATTTTTAAATCAATGTAATTAACAACTACGTTGCTAATATTTTGGCTTAAGAAGGAATGGCATCTTGTCTGAGAATGGTGGATCAGAATATATTCCTTTAAGAATTCTCGACGCCACATGAAAATTTGCAGCCTCAGTGTAATGTATTCCATCCCAATTAACATGCTCTGATGTATCATTGCACCCTGTTGCAGTTACTGGCACCCCATCGAGGATTTTAGTGTGACCACATGGGACCCGGCTATCATAATTTAGCTGCCCACCTCCATAGCCACAGCATGTGGTTACTGGATACTCAAATCCTACAAAATGTAATAGACTTACGTCAATCAGCTTAAAAACTTTATTTTCAACAAGCCATGAAATGAAACAATTAAGACTAGCTTCCACAAAGCACCAACATGTCTGGGAATAAGTACAGGTTCAACTCAAAGGTTACCAGAATGGAGCTTTTCGTCAGCAATTAATATTCTATATTTAATTCATTCATTCATTCATTCATCCAATTAGTTAAATTTGTGCAATTATCTGAGTAATTTTCTTGGAGGAATATAGGGGTCCTGGCCAGACTTTTTTTTTTATATTAAAGCCCGTAGGCATTCATCCCAAAACCAGTACATAATAGGAACAGACTTGTCAGGGTTTTCCTTCCATGTAACTATCCGGTACCTGTACGCTAACAATGATGGGATAATCCATGGCTAAAATTGTAACTGCAAACTAAAATTAGCAAACTCTTATGTTTCCATACCATATTTTGCATAGTTTCTGATTAGGTCGGACTTGATAGAGTAGACATCGACATAAATTAGATTTGAATCACTAAATTGGCCTCTCAGCTTTGAGCAGAGAGCATGCAGCTGTAGATTGAAAAGCCGAGCCCCCCGGTTGTGCGCGGCAACACATCCATCCCTATCGAGCTTTGATGGATCTTTGCCGAAAAAGGCAATGTTTTGAGTAATGCACCCGAGAGGACCCGTGTTATGGATCCAGAAGTTTCTGGCACCTTCATCATGCAATTTCTATAAAAGAGAATACACGAATGTCAGTTCATTGTAACAAAAGGGAGGCTTTCGTGCATGTTCAGAGAACCTCCAAATACTATGCAAATCCCGAGAAACAAGTATTTCATGCAAACCCCCCATAACCCAAAAAAATATGGAAATAACACATTCTTGCCCTGATTTATTCAAAACTACCTATCCTTTCATCTGATTTCAGTAGAAACAGTGAGAACTGATCGGTCCTCGTCTTTCAGAGACATGGGCAATTGACGGTTAATTGAGTATTGTACTTGGTGTTTGTAGGAGACACTAATTTTTACAAGGTCTTGAGGGCCAAGAATGATTTTCATGTTTTGCAGGGGACAAGACATTTGGTATTTTACTGGTTTCCATAAAATTACCCCTCATAACTAGAAACTTCAAGTTGGAAAGAAAAGTATCACAACATGAAGCCTAAGGTAAGAGGTTAAAGACCTTGAGGCCAGTTTCAAATTCCAACAAGATGGTTGGAATCAAAGCAGCTATTTGGTCCTCGGTCTTTGAGTAAAATGCACCAGCAAGGTCATTCTGACCTATGTCAAACATGTACAGCCCCTTGCTGAAGAAATCCACTTGAGGGATGTATCTTCTGGATTTAGTACCTAAGATTGAAAGAAGAGTAGTTAGATGGCCGTCAGAACAAATGGTCAATTACAAAAGAGCAACTTCAAAATGATCAGTAATAACTGATAACTACACCATATCTTCATTTTTAAAATAGCTATTCTATTGTTAAAAACAGTTTAATATCTATGTTGACTTTCAAGTAATAAGGATTGAAGCCCCTATGGCAGAAACAATATACTTTTTAGTTTTGACCATCTGATCCCAAAAAAATTAAATCTCTCTGTTGTTCAATAATGGAGTAAACATCATTGCAATCTGTAATATACAGAGTTATCGTAAGGTGCATGCTTGATACATGCAGCTGAAATACATACTTCCAGCTAATAACTGAAGAACGTCACTCTTGAATTGGAGAAACTGAGCAATTTGCATCCCAAAGAAAGGGGCTAACAGATGTCGGATTTGCAGGAGTATTGAACATCCAGCAGCAGCAAAGTTAGTGCCTGTGTGAAAACTCGGTGCACCAACAGATTGCAAATACGCATTTAGGAATGGAAAATCCATCGCATCCACTACAACAATCAAAGAAAATCAAGTGGAAATTCTGTAAGAAAATCAGAAGTTGATTGCTGGGGTTAATTTAAATGCAAAAAATTCTTGTAAGTTCAAGGATCATGCAAGTGGAGAAACCTTGGTTTTTACTCTCTGTCTTAAAAATTGTATTTTTGGTTTCAAAGTACTTTGTATTAAGATGTGAAAAGCACTGGTCAACCACGAAGCATAACAACCTAGAAGTGGTATAAGCACCGGGAGCCAATTGGCCATTTTCTCTTCTTTTTTTTTCTCTCTCATATTTGTTTTTTTTTTTTAGTTTGCTAGCCGTCTTTAATTTCATCATCAATGCATAACTGAGACTTAATTGAGCATTAAGTTTCAGTTCAAAGGTGCAGGCATATAAACAAACAATAAAACCATGTTTGGTGTAGCCCAGCATGGTGCAATATTTGTCTCAGTACCTTACTGATCAGACACAATAGAATATGATATAATAAGGTAAAGAATTGGCAAAATAAATAGGTAGGACATACCATACCACTAATTAAATCAAATAGGACCATTTATGGGGGGAAAAGTAAGATGCACTTGCATTCTCTCAAATTCATCCAAGAAAAGGACAATTAGAAGCAACAAATTTGACACCCCACACACACACTAAAGCCACCTAACACATGTTGGATAGACAACACTAACTGCCACTCAAGGTACCGGCAATGTAATTTACCCAATCAAATTTACCAAAAAGTAGTATTATCCTGGACCTAATATCAAATAAACCCAAGCTAATATCTTCTCTGTTTCTTTTTTCTCGAATGAAAAAAATAATCTGAATTTTATTCACAGTCCACACCGATTTGAGGTTTAGTTCATAATGTTGGGTGGTGTAAGTCAGGTCAGTGAGAACTGAGAACTAATCTAAATTCCAATTAAGTAGCAGCTCATTCCACCTAACTCGCAACACAGTGACGACACAGTGAAGCGCCACAGAAGACCGGAACTCGAGAAAAAAAAAACGAGAAAGAAAAGAATTACTGAGGAAATCAACGATGAGTCGGCCGTCGCAGAATCGGCCAGAGGGGCGGCCGAAGAAGGTCTCCCCATAGGAGGACTGATGCTCTCCAGTCCAGACGCGACTCTCCCGCCAGTGTCAGAGTTGGAATCCCCGAAATTGAACACCGCAGGGTAGTTGAAATGGATTTCCCCCAACGCCATTGGCGATACCAATAGAAGAGAGAAGAAGAAAAGAATCATGGCCATTTGGTTTGGCCGATGGAATTGAACTTTGATTTGGTCTGGGAGTTGGCACTTGGCTGGTGATGAGAGTTGAGAGGAGAGAAAGGGTAAAGACTAAAGACAGCATCTGCCACAGCCTGTGTTGTTTATAGTATTGTACGCTACTCCACGACTCTGACAGTTGGCATCGCAATTACTGAATAAAGAGCGATGAATTGTCGTTTACCAATTAGCCGTTAGGGGCCGAAGAAGATTTCAGTTATAACATAAACTTTTTTTTGTCTCAATTTTATTTCAGACTCACACACACAGTAAAATTACGCAATATTTTTTATATATTTCATACATAATTTACAGATATGATGAAGTTTTATTAGTAGACAAGTCAAGTGTAAGGCCGAAAGAAATTATTTCTCAAAAATATATATATATATATTCACTGTATACCAAAAAAAAAATTACCATTAGAAAATCCGCAGCAAATATTTTGTATGGCTAAAATGGAAGTAGGTTTAATTTGTCTCGTGACTTTCATGTCTCACGTGCTTTACATTCTTATATTTTTTTTAAAGTTCAAACATCTAATTTCAACCGCTCAACATGATTTTCATATTAAAATGTTGAGCAGAACTAGGGTGTGATGCGCTCACACCGTGAGCGCACCTCCTATAGAGCGCATTTTCAAAGTTCAAATAGTCGATTCAAACCTTCCAACGTGTTCTTCATATTAAATGTGCTTGGAAACCAAATTTTACATTTTTTGGAAATTTTTTACTATTTTTTAAAATCATTGATTAAACTAAACAATAATTTGAAATTTGAAAAACAAATGATTTTTAAAAAATAGTAAAAAATTTCCAAAAAATGTAAAATTGGTTTCCAAGCACATTTTAATATGAAGAACACGTTAGAAGATTCAAATCGACTATTTAAACTTTGAAAATGCGCTCTATAGGAGGTGCGCTCACGGTGTGAGCGCATCACACCCTAGTTCTGCTCTAAAATGTTATACTTTTTGGAAAAAAATTATTAATTTTTAAAATAGATATAAAATCATTATTTTTCAAAAGATTTTGGACCATCCAAAAACATTGAATCTGTACCTATCTAAAAAAAAGGTATAACATTAAAAATATAAAGTTTAGTTTCCAAGTACATTTTAATATGAAGATTATGTTAAGCAGCTTGGATTGACTGTTCGGACTTTGATAATAGAGATAAAGATATAAACCACAATTGAAACATGAAAGACATGAGACATTTAAAACCTACTCATTGAAGAATTTGTTCCTATATTTTAGAGTGTGCTTCTGTATTCTACAAAATATCAATCTTATATAGCACAAAATTCTTAATTTATTTAAGAGAAGGAAAGCTAATCCATTGCTTTAAATTTCGCCTTTATAATATCTTTAAAAATTGATTTATTGTAAAATTGATTGCTTTAAATTTCGCCTTTATCTGTAGAATGATAGCCATTAATTATTTTGATCAGAAAGGTTATGATATTGTGCATAATACATATTGGTATGTAATATGTATTAATATTTTCGTTTTCAAACTTCAACAATTCGAAACTAATCTTTTCATATAAAAATATATTTGGAGACTAGATTTTATAATTTTTTGTAATTTTTATATTATTTTTTTAAATATGTAGGAAATCATTATTTTTTAATAGTTTAGAATCTTTAAATCAAATGATTTTCTACTTATCTAAAAATAATATTAAAAAAATTATAAAACAGCTATTCATGAACACAACATTATCCAGCTAAAACAAGTATATCAACTGAACAGAGAACACAAATCTGTTACATATAGTAGACAACTTCCATTACCAGTATCTAGCCAGAAAGCACATTTAAACATTCAACAAAACACAAGTTCCCACTAAAACTAAATTAAACAGTCTCCATTACTCTGAAGAATATATACATATAAAGACGAAACTATTACATCTTCATTTCAATCCTCCTCTTCCTCGAGATGGTTCACTTTCTCACACTCGTCTATCCATTCACTATATCTGTTATTAAAGATTAAAAAAAGGTTAAAAAAAGCTCCAATTTTTTCAGAAAACAAGCTCAAGTTCTTCCCAGATCTTCAGTGAGACTCTTTAATCTACCACAATTTTCAGCATCTGTTCTAAAATAATTTGCATTATTTCCAGATGTTACGAACAAAATTTAAGATACTTTGAAATAGCCAAGAATATGCACCAAGTCTGGTAGAATTTAAGCTACCTTTTACACCTTTATCCCAACCAAATTAACTAACAAAAAGAAATAGTCTCAGAAGTTGGAATGGACACCAACTTACATGTCAATTGGTTCGGTCAGCGCTGCATAATGGGAAAAAAAAATAGTCAGAAATAGAAACGAATAGGTACAAAAAGAAAAAAAAAAAGATATAACAAAAAAAGGCACCAAATTAGTTGACCTATGTGGCATACAATCACTTCTCCTTCAATTCAGGTGACCGATTCACATAGTTGAGGTATGGAATCGTATCCTATTGTACTATTTGTATCGTGAATCACACGAAACTAATCACAGTGATTGGAACTTAATATCTTGTAACAGATAAATACAACTTCTGATTAACTCGCTAAAACCATTACATACCATTGACAGTAGTGCTGAAGTTTTCTAGGCATATCCTACAATTCGCCTCGCCAATATTATTTTCAAATCTCTGATGATGAAAATGAGGAGACCAATGATAGTGAATAGGAGAAATAATTAGACATACTAAGCAAGATTTAAAAAAACCACATCAGCATTTGCTTCAACAGGCATCTCAACCATCAATTTAACATACTGTAACATACACTACACCTCCCAACCCTTTAATTTTTCAAAATCTTACGTCAGTTCGCAGTGAAAAATCCATCAGAACATACAAAAGTAGGAAATGTGTAAGCCTGACAAAATGTAGTGAAATATGATGCACACCTAGAGAACACGAAAACCCTAAATGTGAAACTCTACCTGCAGCATTTGCTCCTACATATAACACCAACGAGATACAGACACGAAAACTGTAGGCATGTTTGAATAGATTACAAGGGGGCACAGGTGATATTTTCATCATGTTTAATGAGAATATATAGGACCATAGTAATTTGCAGGGCTATACATGTCTTTTGATTTGAAACGTACATCAGTTGCTATGTATAATAGAATAGTATGAGATTAAAAGTAACTTACATCTTGCATTCGACACCGCTTCCATGGTTGCAAAAGGGACAACAGAATGTAGTGTCCAGCTTGTCCATGCGCTTCTTTGCTGCTGGCTTTGCTCTGGACTTCCTCTTCCCCATTATGCGCTTTGATTTCCTTTTCTTTTCACTGAAAAATAAGTTTAGAGAGTTGATACTTGTTTCAGACAACTAAACTATAGACAAAGAGTTTCTCAAATTAGTGAAGCTATTTTACGATTCTAAAACCAAAATTTCAAAAGCTTTTTTTATCCTTTTGAAAAGAGGGATAAATCAATAAACACCTAACTTTAAAATTGACAGAAAAATAAACTGATTCGTGCAAATTTTAAAAGAAAGACACCAATTTATTGAATTATTAAACCCTAATTTTTCTTTACTTTGTATCATTTTTGGATACTGATGAATTGTCAATCTAACTATTCCAACCACAACTTTCAAGTTCTAATCATAAACATACAAGCTGTGTTTATAAGTCTTTGTTGGTAAAATTTAGTGTCAAGTGTATACTGACAAGTAACTATAGACAAGAGTTTTCTCGAATTGGTGAATCTTTTTGACAGTCCTAAAACCAAAATTTCAAAAAACAACTTTTATCTTTTTGAAAAGAGAGATAAATTAATAAACCCCTAACTTTAAAATTTGACAGATGAATCAACTGATTCGTGCAGATTATGAAAGAAAGACAACAATTTATTGAATTACTAAAACCCTAACTTTAAAATTGACAGAAAAATCAACTGATTCGTGCAAATTATGAAAGAAAGGCACTAATTTTTTGTTCTTTCTGGATATTGCAATTAGAGAGAGGTAGAGCGACACAAAGGATTTCTTGTGAGGTTTTATCAAGCAAAGAAACGGAGAGAGAAACTTACGGAGAGAGATGAGGCGGCAGCGGATCTCTGGTTTCTGTCTCGAGACACAGCGGAGTTTTGTTTCCAAAAAAGAACAGAGAGATCGAGGAATCCACATCCTCCCCGGTACCGTAAAATGGGATCTTTGAGAACTAGTGGATCCGGACCGTTCTTTTTAACTTTGCACGAATCAGAAAGCCCAATAATACTGCCCTGCGCTAGCTCGAATCTCAAAGCGGATGAGAGTAAATCTCAAACCGTAAAGTGAAGGGAATCTTTTACACATATTGGAGAGGATACTTGTTCGTGCGTCAGATGGTATCGGACTCAAAGTCGGTTTGACAGGAAATAGGGCAGTAAATCTCAAACCGTAAAAGTGATTCTCAGTGCATACAGCGTTTGAATTTTTTACGGATCAAAATGTCCCTACAGCGAGTCAATCTGTAGGCACCAAGGAGGAAATAGGGCAGGAGATCAAGCTGGACAGGGGCCTTTTGGTCCATAAAAAATTCAAACTAAGTACGCACCAAAAATCACGCTGTAAAAATGGATTCCCGGTTTGATGACCACTATAAATTACACTCCGCTCCCAATTTGGAAACAAAATATTTGTGTTTCCTTTTCATTTACTTAATATCCTTTATTCCGACATTTTTATTAGTATCCAAAGTTAATTAAAAATTAATATTTATGCCCAAAATTCTCAACTTTCGCTAAAAATGCCCAAACCGGCCATAAAATGGCCGGCTTACGTATGGCCGGTTTATTTATTTTTTTTTTTTTAGAGACACTATGAAGAGCAAAATAATAAAATCTAACACTGAAAATTCAATTTTTTTGTTTAAATTATTTGTTAGATTACTTTTTTTATTTATAATTAGCATATTTATACTAAAATACACTAGATTACTTAAAATTAAGTTGAATTACACTATATTACAATAAATTATGTTGAATTGCACTAAATTACGTTAAATTACAATAACTTCGTTAATTATGCTGAAATACGGTAAATTACGCTAAACTACGCAAAATTACGCTAAAATAGACTGATTTTGTGTCATCTTTCATGAATCATAAAAAATAGTAAACAAATTCGAAAAATAGTAAAAATTGGTATTCTACAAGTTCATTATGTACTAATTTACTGAGCTACTTAGATTGAATAATAGAAATAAAAATCTTAATCGGAAAATTCAACTCAAGTTTTGAGGCTCTTCCCTTAATTTTTTGGCAATTCTGAATTTGAAATCCAGCGTAGGGGGCAGTCACGCACATAGTAACAAGATTCGTGAATTATTCGGATCTGAACCTATGGCGCATCAATCCGCGTATAATAAGGTAGTTCGCGAATAATATGTTTAGTTCGCAAATTATTCGCGATTAAAACGGATTTTCCGTATTATACGCGTTTTTTTAGAAAAAATTCGTCGCTTCGCTCGTGATTTGTCTTCGCTTTTTTTGCTTCGCTCCGTGATCTCTTTGCCAAAAAAAACACGCCTAGAGACTAGTGCACGACTGCACGTGGTGGGACAGAAGTCTTCAGCATATGTGGTTTCCAAAGGAGTCTTCCGTATTACCCAAATATTTGTATTTAATGCTTTATCTAATTTCAATCTCTAAAGTAACTCAAATTTTGAGTTTGGATCTGGAACGTTTGATCAGAATTCAGTGCAGACTAAGTTTTCTGATTCGGATTTAATGTATAATTCTGAATTATTCTCAAATTATACCTGAATCACGAATTTTTGATCTCGCCGAACCTTTTTTGAATAATTAAGTTGTCACTATGGTCACGCATGCGTCTTTTCGCAAGTTTTCCGAAAAGTAGTCATTTGCTGAAATCGGACACTCGAGCGCCGTTTTATGGCTGTTTGAAGTTTCGTCATCGTTTTTCGCCAGTGAAGATATCGTCTCTATTCATATGTAATTTACAGTAATTTAGCGTATTTTAGCATAATGTAATGTAATTCAACATAATTTAATGTAATATAGTGTAATTCAACATAATTTCAAGTAATCTAGTGTATTTTAGTATAAATATGGTAATTATAAATCAAAAGAAGTAATCTAACAAATAATTTAAATAAAAAATTCGAATTTTCAGTGTTAGATTTCATTATTCTTCACAGTGTCTCCAAAAAAAGAAAAAGAGTTTATGGCCGGTTTGGAATTTTTGGCGAAATCCGGGAATTCTGAGGTATAATAATTAATTTCTATTAAACTTTGGATATTAATAAAAATGTCGGTCCTTTATTCTCTTTTCTCTTTTTTTTTTCCTTAAAAATCTTTAAATATACTGAGATGCTCGTAATCTTTACTTGGACGATTGCCAATTTTTTGCACTTTGTTTAAAAAACTAATATTTATTTTAAAATAATTAAATTTTTATGATAATTTTTAAAACATTTATAATATTTCATAGAAGAGCTGTCAGCATTTCGTCTCAGATTGCTTGAAAATAAGTGTTTATTATATCTGCTTCTTATATCTTAACCCAACCCAATCCATCCTGAGAGCAGGTTGGGTCCGAAGTCCATCAGACTCAAATTTAGATCCGATGGATTTCACGACCGTCCGATCTGCTTTAATCGTGCGCACGAAATTTAAAGCAGATGAGAAAGTTGCGGGCGTTAATTTTAAAGCAAATCAGATAGTCATCGAATCCATCGAATTCACTTTGAGTCCAATGGACATCAGATCCAAATTGACCTCATCCATCCTGGCCTTCCTTTCTCCAGCAAAGGCTCATGGGCCGATCCGTGAAACAACCTTTATAATTACACAATTGCCATTGACCATACCCAGGCCCAGCTGGCCCGCCAGAATCAAATTCAGATCCAATCAGGTAACTGACCTGGTAGAATAAGATCCTAACCGTTTATGTTAATCTTGCACGAATCTTAAAGATAGCCACGTCAATATAAATGGTATGCATCTGGAATGAAATGATAGAACTCTCCAGCCTGTGGACTGTGATGCTGCTCCGTGCCGCAACCTCTCTCTCTCTTATTTGTCCCCTAAAAAATGGGAGCTCACCACCTGTTGAGAGCTCTATACCCCAGCGCTGCTTCTCGTAACGGTGCACCGATTAAATCGTTCCAGCACTCGGTCTACCGTCCCTTTTATAGACCTCCGGCGGGTTCGGGTTTTCGACGGACGGTTCAATTCGGTCCGGTTTTGAACCAGCCGAGCAGGAGAGTGACTGTGGCCATGGCGTCATCGGGCCCCGTGAAGAAGTCGGAGGAAGAGTGGAGAGCTATTCTTTCCCCTGAGCAGTTTCGCATCCTTCGAATGAAGGGAACTGAGTAAGAAACAGTGTCAGCTTTGTTTCTTTTATCTATTGGTGTAGGTTTGTCTGATTGAGGTCGAATACTGGTATGTGCTGGTAGTGCTGTGCCAGTATTTGAATTCTCAACATAGACTGAACAAAAAGATGTGACATGATAATTCCTTAAGACTTGTAATGGATACATCCATACTTATTCAGCACGCATGCTTGAAATTTTTCAGTAGAACATTATAATTCTCAGATTACATGAACACGGGAATGATTTAATTACTAGGAAATTCCACATAGTATATTCCTTTCAAAGCATTGCTGATCAGGCCAAACTGAAATTGTTTTAATGTTCTTAACAAAAGAGAGGTGGCCTCATGGGGGTGAATGGTAGTGAGGGCAAAAGTAGTCCCCCCCCCATAAAGTGAATTATAATTTTGTATGCATCAATACTTGTAGCAAGCCTTTGGTATAAAATGAAATTACACTACACTAGATTTGTAGGCCTCCAATCTCAATTTTCTAGTTCCTCTTCTTGTGGTCTCAGCTTTTTCTATCCATCAAGCAACCCGCGACCCTTGATGTAAATCTTTCGGACCTACTTTCATTCTTTTTTCTTTTTTCAGGTATCCTGGAACAGGGGAGTATGATAAGCACTTTGACAAAGGCATATATGAGTGTGCAGGGTGTGGAACCCCACTGTACAAATCCATTACAAAGTTTAACTCTGGATGTGGCTGGCCGGCCTTCTTCGAGGGACTTCCTGGTGCAATTAGGAGCACGGTACATCTCTCCATTCTCTTTTTTTGTATGATCAAGATTTGCATGTTCTTACTTCTAAAATCAATAGTTAACATAATATGGTGCTGAGACTGAAACTTCTGGATAGTAAAGCTCCTACCAAGAGCATGAAAAGGCTTCATTTTAACATATTTCGATTTTTCAAAATGTATAATTAAATTCTTACAAACTTTTTAAGTATGATGTAGTGTTAGTGTATTAACATGTTCATTAATTCCTCTGAGCTTAATATGACTGGTTGTATTGCAAACAATACAAAAAAAAAACTTAACATAACTTGTGTCCTTAGATGTTTGTGATGACTGACATTTGTAGGAATATATGCAAAATTCCAATTTTAAAGATGAATCGACAATGGAGGTTCTTGCCTTGATATCTTGTTAAATTCTTAAAGTTCTTTATATTTACTCTGGTCATGTTCTAAAAATTTCAGCCTGATGCTGATGGGATGAGAATAGAAATCACCTGTGCAGCTTGTGGGGGACATCTAGGCCACGTGTTTAAAGGAGAGGGGTTTCCGACTCCAACTAACGAGCGCCACTGTGTCAACAGCATTTCGCTCAAATTTGTTCCAGATCCTGAGCCTGATTCTTAGTTGAGCACTTGGCTGTATGTGTAAACCTTAAACGTGTCGAGGGGAATGATTCATGTGTGTATACAGTTCTATAGTTCTTTCTTGTCTAAATTCTTTGTATGAAGCTGCTGATATTTGCAATAAAGGGTTTTGGGGGTTCTTAGTTCAGCTTTTGAAATTTGAGAGCAATTTAAAGCACATATTTGGACCTTTTGAGTTTGAAGTGATGCTTTCTTTTGATGATTCAAGTATTTGTCAAGAATCTTTTTTCAAGATAAAAATTGGTTGGATTTTTGGTGGTACAATTGTTGCTGCATTTCCCAAGAATTTTTAGTCATTAGTTAATGTTCCACTTGGTATTCAAAAGTAGAATTTGCAAGGATAAAAAAATTCAAATTAAAAGTGAATTATAGATGTGAAATTTTATTAAACATTCACTTTTTTTTAAAACATCAAATAAAATAAACTACTTCAAATTTATTAACAAAATGTTCTTGTGGACTCAAATAGGAATGTCAATGACACCCTTTTACTCATTTATTCTACTCTTTTTAATGTGTAGAAGTCTAAATTTATTTAGCTACATACTCACTACATGTGCTCGTCACATGTAGATGTCCTAGTTTCTCTATTTTTTACGAAAACTTTCCTAAATTCTTTTATTTAATTTTCAAATTAACAATTAATACACAATATTAACTTTCTTAAATTACAATCTCATAAAGTGAATAAATCTCTTGGAGCCAGAGAGAAGAAAACCTAGGGTTTTCAACATCCGCTCCCCAACCCCCCTCCTTCTCCTTTCACTCAACTCCACCATTTTCCCTTCTTGTACCCCTCATTCCGAAGCAACACCTCCCCTCTCTTGGTTCTAACTTCTTGAGCGAAGACGAGAATGAGAGAGAGGGGAGGAATCGGAGCTGAGCGAAGCCGATTGGAGCCGAGAGTGCAGTATCGTCGGAGTTCGGAGCATAGAGTTTCCATCTCGATTAGAGCGCAACAGTGAGTAGATTTGGTTGCCGTCGGAGCGCGGCGGTGGTTGAAGAAGCGAATCTGATCGTAGAGCTTGATGACGATTAAAATACTAGGGTAATCAACATCTCGATTGAAGCGTGATGGTGTGTAGATCTGGTCATCGTCGGAGCGCGGCGGCGGTCGAATAAGCGGATCCGATCGTGGAGCAAGATGATGATTAAGATATTAGAGTTATTACGAGAGAATTATAATATTATATTAGTTTAGAGAATTTTATGAGAATAAAAAAATAAATTCAGGAATTACGGTCATTTGGTCCATTGTAAATACGTTTTTTATCAATTAAATTATTAGTTGACATTTAAAGCCACTCACTTTCAAAAAAATAAATCTCTTATACATTTGTTACGTGTGGTTGATCATTTTCTACACTTGTTGTCAATAGGTCAAAATTAGAAACAAAGTAATCATAATTGCAAATAAAGAAATATCTTTTGTATGATTTGAAATTGATGTATAAAAATTCTACAAACAAAATTTCCAATACATCTATAAAACATAAACATAGTATCATTGCATGATTTTTCATTATAGAAAATTTGGAAACTCTATTTGTTATTAGATCATTATTACATGAATTTTCGTTACTACATCATTAATAAGTAATAGAAATAATTAATTGAAAATTACGAAGATTTAAAGTAGGAATTAATTTTCATCTAAATAAATAAAAATCTAAATGGTAATTGGAATATATTATTTAAAATTTGCGTTGGGTAACATGCTAAATATTTTTCTTCTTCTTTTCCTGTTATAGCAAACTATTTTTCTTCTTCTTTTCCTGTTATAGCAAACTATTTCTTTTATCAAACAAAGAGAACATGAAAGG
The DNA here is from genome assembly GCA_025461045.1 of Carex parvula. Classification (NCBI taxonomy): domain Eukaryota; kingdom Viridiplantae; phylum Streptophyta; class Magnoliopsida; order Poales; family Cyperaceae; genus Carex; species Carex parvula. Next base: position 807,240 of record JAJGRW010000724.1, read on the forward strand.
AGGACAATAAATTTAGAAACTGATATTTAAGAAGCTTGTTAATTTAAAAAAGAAGAAACAAAATAGTTTGATTGAAAAACAAATTGAGAGATAAAGTTGTCAATTCATTAAAAAATAAGGCGTGTTGTGTTAATAATATTTTTTAGTATGAATATTAGCCTCTACCAAAGGGGCTCTTAATTATTTTTATCTAAAAGGGATTTATACAATGTGCACTTAAAAATAAATACAAGTGAAAATTCAAACTTTTTTGAAAAAAGTTTGATAGGAAACTTTGATTTCTTATTATGACTATTTCATGAAACATGTCGGGTAAATATTTTAACAGAGTAGTTTTCGCTTCATGCAGCACAAAACTCAGACGCAGCACTGATTTGATTCTACAGTCTATGTGTTGTCTGGAGCCAAAATTGCTCTGTCAAAATCTTTATCCAACACGCCGGGCAAATGTTGAATCTAATGTCATAATTGAAAAAATTGCATTTCATCATTTCAATTTTTCATAAACCAATGTTGAATCTAATATCATTTTTATAGTTCGGAATTTCTCATATGGACTTTTATTATTTTAGTAATTCAATTTTTTTCACAAAACTAGTTGATTTAGGTGTGTGATATTTCCATTAAAAGCACTTATGCTTGCTCGGTTATAAATCTCTAGAAATTACATCTACTTTAATATTTCAACTGTAAATATGTACAAGTTAAAAATGAAATAGTGAAATTGAAAGATGCAATTGTAAAATTAGGATAAATTTCGCTGGAGGTTACTAAACTTTGTACTTTATCATGAATTGATCACTCAAGTTTGATTTGTCTCTTCATAGTTACTGAACTTTTAATTTGTTCCAATTAAGTCATCCTATAACTTTTTCATCCAAAAAATTAATAAATTATAACTTTTCTGTTAGTATTTTGGACAGAATAAGTATATTCCGTTAAAAATTTGAATGAAATGAGCATATTCCGTTATATTTTGGACATAATGAGAATATTCTGTTAATATTTTGAATGAAAAAGTGATATGGTGACTTAATTGAAACAAATTAAACTTGAGTTATCAATTCGTGACAAGGGACAAAGTTTAGTTACCTCCAGCGAAATTTACCTGTAAAATTATAAAAACTTGAAATTGAAAGATCCAATTGTAAATATCACAACGTACTTCTTAATTTCAGATTTAATAATTACTTAAGTAGTTAATTTGCATAAAAATAAATTGAAAAAAGTCAATTATGAGTATGAGAACTAAATAATATTTTTTGTAGAAAAAGGCATTATTATTATACAATTAATATTTTTTTTATCTTTTTATCATCATAGAATTCGTTGTTGTTATTTATTTATATTTATATAATTGAAAATGTAACATTTTTTATAGTCGGCGGATATTTGGGAAATAGTTAAATTGTATATTTAAATATTTGTAAGGAAAAAAAGAGAAAAGAGAATAAAGGATATTTAAGGAAATGAAAAGGAAATTAAGCCAATTATAGAGAAGTGCGTCGTTAAATAACCGGTCACTGAGCTTTGTAGCTGACTCCGTTTTGTTATTTTGTTTTCCTTTCTGTTGGCGACATAGATTGGCGGACCAAAAAAATTTGCGATGATGATGTTATAATCATGTTCCGAATGGTCAAAATCTGAAGTATGACAAAATGTGTACAAGTTAAAGGTTAAACAATGAAATTAAAAGACCCAATTGTAAAATTATAAAACTTGAAAATTTATAATTTGATCATATCATAACATGCTTCTTAATTTAAGAATTTGGTATTAATTATAGTAGTTAATTTGCATAAAAGTAAATTGAACAAATCAAGAAGGGATTGGGTTTTGTTCAAAGGATTTTGGACAAAGCCTCATTCAAAGTCAAGCTTAACGTCCGATTTGCATTGAGATTTGTGCAAATATATTTAAAACATAATAAATTTAAATGGCTCATTGAATCTAAATGTTTATACGGATTTTGATGCATATCGGACGGTTTAAATCAGGCTTTGGATGAAACTTTATCAAGAATATGAGAACCGAATATATTTTATAAAAAGGTTGTATTATTAATTATTATCATTGGATTAATATTTTTAGCTTTTATCATAGAAATCTTTGTTGTTATTATTTATATCTCATATAATTGAAAATCTAACCCTTTTTACGGTGTATATTTGAGGATATTTAAGGAAAGAGTTACAGTGTATATTTAAATATATTTAAGGAAAAAGAGGAAAGACAATAAAGGATATTTAAGGAAAGGAGAGGAAGAAAATTAAAATTAAAAACAAAAACGTAAATATGATTTTCGAAAATATATTGGACTCAAATCAGTCTGATCGGAACCGTCTAATTTGTTTTACGATTCGTGTAGATTGAATCCACACGAATATTGAAACAGTCATCGAACCGACTTATAAGGCCGATACCATCCGACGCGCTCCGCTCCCTTCTAAGCCATCTCCTCTCTCTCTCTCTGTTCTTTTTTGGAAACCAAACTCCGCTCTCTCTCCCTCTCTCTCTCTCTCTCGATCGACAGAAACCGTTCGAGATCCGCTGCCTTCGTGGTCTCTCCCTCCGCACGTAAGTTTCTCTCTCCGTCGATTTGCTTGATAAAAATCCTTTGTGTCGCTCTGCCTCTCTCTAAATACAATATCGAGAAAGAACAAAAAAGTTAGGGTTTCAGTAATTCAATAAATTGGTGCCTTTCTTTTCATAATTTGCACGAATCAATTGATTTTTCTGTCAATTTTAAAGTTAGGGTTTTAGTAATTCAATAAGTTGGTGTCTTTCTTTCATAATTTGCACGAAGTAGTTGATTTATTTTTTGAAGTCAGGGGTTTATTAATTTATCCCTCTTTCCAAAAAGATACAAAAAGTTTTTGAAATTTTGGTTTTAGAATTGTAAAAAAGCTTCACTGATTCGAGAAAACTCTTGTCTATAGTTGCTTGTCAGTATACATTTGACACTAAATTTTACCAACAAAGACTTATAAACACTTCTTGTATGTTTATGATTAGAACTTGAAAGTTGTGTTTGGAATAGTTAGATTGACAATTCATCTGTATCCAAAAACTGATACAAAGTAAAGAACAGTTAGGGTTTAATAATTCAATAAATTGGTGTCTTCTTTTAAAATTTGCACGAATCAGTTGATTTTTCTGTCAATTTTAAAGTTAGGGGTTTATTAATTTATCCCTCTTTTCAAAACGATAAAAAAAGTTTTTGAAATTTTGGTTTTAGAATTGTAAAAAAGCTTCAATAATTTGAGAAACTCTTTGTCTATAGTTACTAGTCTGTAACTCTGTATACATTTGATACTAAATTTCACCAATAAAGAGTTATAAACACTGCATGTAGGTTTAGCATTAGAACTTGAAAATTGTGGTTGCAATAATTAGATAGACTGTGTTGGGACTGTATCCCAATGACAATTCATATGTATCCAAAAACTGATACAAAGTACTATCCTATATTTCACCCTACTCTCTCTTTCGATTCAAGTATTCTTTCTCCTAAAGCAAAATTACACCAGTTGGTTTGGAAAATCTCAAAAAAAAAAAAAAAACAGAGATAGATTCTCCAAACCATGGTAGCAACAACAGACTATAGCTTGATATGGGTACAAGGTTCTAATTTTATTTATAAGTAAGGTACTTCCCAAACAAACAATAGGATAGTGCGTTTGTGATTTAAAAATACCGGAAAGTTGGATACAAAGGTTTGTAATACCTAACTAGACTTGTTAATATTTTTCTGGTATCAGATTGTTTATGTTATTTGACTTATTTTTGGAACAAGTATCAACTCTCTAAACTTATTTTTCAGTGAAAAGAAAAGGAATCAAAGCGCATAATGGGGAAGAGGAAGTCCAGAGCAAAGCCAGCAGCAAAGAAGCGCATGGACAAGCTGGACACTACATTCTGTTGCCCCTTTTGCAACCATGGAGGCGGTGTCGAATGCAAGATGTAAGCTACTTTTAATCTCATACTATTCTATTATCCATAGCAACTGATGTACGTCTCAAATCAGAAGACATGCATAGCCCTGCAAAGTACTGTGGTCCTATATATTCTCATTAAAACACAATGAAAATATCACCTGTGCCCCCTTGTAATCTATTCAAACATGCCTACAGTTTTCGTATCTGTATTGCGTTGGTGTTATATGTAGGAGCAAATGCTTCAGGTAGAGTTTCACATTTAGAGTTTTCGTGTTCTCTAGGTGTGCATCATATTTCACTACATTTTGTCAGGCTTACACATTTCACTTTTGTATGTACCGATGGATTTTTCACCGCGAATTGACATAAGCTTTTGAAAATTAAAGGGTTGGGAGGTGCAGTTTATGTTACAGTATGTTAAATTGATGGTTGAGATGCCTGTTGAATTAAATGCTGATGTGGCTTTTTTAATTGCTTGCTTAGTATGTCTAATTATTTCTCCTATTCACTATTCATTGGTCTCCTCATTTTCATCATCAGAGATTTGAAAAATAATATTGGCGAGGCGAATTGTAGGATATGCCAGGAAAACTTCAGCACTACCGTCAATGGTATGTACTAGTTTCTCTATGGTTTTAGCGAGTGAATCAGAAGTTGTTCTATTTGTTACGTATTAAGTTCCAATCATTGTGATTAGTTTCGTGCGATTTACAGTACAAATAGCACAATAGGATAGGATTCCATACCTCAACTATGTGAATCGGCCATCTTAATTGTAGGAGAAGTGATTGTATGAATCCATCCAATTCAGTAGTTCTGGAATAGGTCAACTAATTTGGTGCCTTTTTTGTTATGTCTTTGTTTGGACCTATTTAATTTCATTTCTAACTCTATTTTATTTTGCCACTTTGCAGCACTCACCGAGCCTATTGACATGTAAGTTTCCATTCCAACTTTTTACACTATATTGTTCTTTAGAATAAATGCTGAAAATTATGGTAGATTAAAGTCTCACTGAAGATCTGGGAGTAAATTAGAACACTTAAATCAAATTGAGAAGTTGTTTTCTGAATAATTTGAAGCTTTTTTAACTTTTTTTTTTCCTTACTAACAGCTACAGTGAGTGGATCGATGAGTGCGAGAAGGTAAACAACCTGGAGGAAGAGGACTGAAAAGAAAATGCTTCTGGCTAGATAATAGTATATCGTCTTTATATGTATATTGTGTTGAGAATAATGTTTGAATGTGCTTTCTGGCTAGATAATAGTAATGGAAGTTGCCTACTATTTGTAACAGATTTGTGTATGTGTTCAGTTGATATCTATAGATCTATTCTATATACTTAATCATTGACCCGAGAGTACTGTTCATTTACGGTTTACGCGAGTCCCATTTTTCAGCTGTCTCTCTCAAAATTTCCCCAGCTTCTCGCTTCTCTTTGGATTGCTCTTTCTCTGTCTTCTTCTCTGATCTTCCTGAACTTTTACTTGTCTCCTCAATCCTCATGCGTTGTGGCACCCAAAAATCGCCCCGTCCTTTGATGAATCTGTACTTCAATCTCGGTTCTTTCTGTATCACTCCCGGCTGCATCCTCACTGACACCCCTCTCCCTTCTGCTTTTCTTTGCTTTGTGCGAGGCCGCCCTGTTGGATTGAGCATTGTTGTGATTTTGGGTTGTGTGGGTTTCTCTCCTGCTATCAGTACTTTAAAGTATTTTTTTTTTCTTCTCTTTGCATACTCAATTAAACAGATAGATAGCTATTCAATGTCATTCCGCAGCAAAACATACATTCCCAAATCTGATATAAATTAATTAGTTTCTCAAATTTGTTGTGTGTTCATTTCACTATCTGAATATGTATACACAAATCTTTATAATCACAATATATTTTCAATTCATTGAATTTAATGTTGACATCAGGACATTTTTTTTTATTTATAAGTGATAAGGGATTATTAGTTTATATGTAAAATCATAATATGTAGAAATCCAATACCTTTCCAATCTCAGACCTCTTGACAATCCATCTACATATAATTGCTTTGCATCACAACATGAAACTTGTGCCCTTTAGAAATCACATTACCTCATGCTCTTTGTATCCAGTAATAACATAGCTTGGATCACTGTCAAGATGATGGAATGGGAACTGGTACACAGGGGACCCAGTACTGGTATGGCTCAGACATGGTACATCACCGAGAAGACCATGGCATGTGTACTGGTATGGGGACTGGTAAACATTAAACTCGGTACTGGTATGGCTCAGACCCGGTACTGGTACTGGTACACATTGGACCCGGTACTGGTATGCTACATGCTACACTGGTATTGGAACCATGATATGTGCTGGAGGCAGGCAAACTTGATTTCTTGCGATTTAAATTACAGTTTTTTTTTCAATTTTAATTCTGTTAGAGATTTCACTGCTTATTTGTCGTATCCTTTTCTTCTTACTTTTAGCTCAAATGTATTGGGCAGTTTACTTTTACCTTAATTAAAAGCTGTAGGTACAAATCATTAATCAAATCTGGGCAAGACTCATATTTTTCCTCAAAAAATAACATAGCTTGGATCATTTCTATCTATTTCCACTCTTTTCTTCACCTTGCATCCCTCGATTCTGCACCGACAATAATTTCAATGCCTCCTCAATCTCACCTGTCTTGCACAACCAACAAATAAGAGTGCTGTCATAAAAAAAATACAATGTCTAATATTTTACCTATTACAAGTCATTTCATGTAGAAAAACCAATACCATGTCAGTTTCATTTTATAGCAATCACACAGTCAGTTAGGTTTGCAATCAAGCTATGCTGACTAATATATGATTGTTTCATCTTCAATACAGTCGTCTGTATATCGAATCGATCGATCAGCGGAGCATGTGCGGATTTTCTAGCGAATTATGACACAATTTCTTATGAAAAGTGGCATTTAATGGAATGCACTATGATCTACCCTCTTGGTCTATTAGCATACTTCCTGATTGTAAAACTACTGGTTTTAACAGTGTCAGGGTCAGTTATATTTTCTTTTCCATTTAATAATCTAAATATTGTTTTATTACTATGTGCAATTCATTTATGCAAGTCATATTCTTTTACATGTTTATTTTTCTTTTCTGAGTAAAAACAGGGCTCAGAAGTCTGTATTTCTGTATGTTCAAGTGAAGTTCCTCAAATACTTATTTATTAAAAGGTTATAATGAAATAACGGTTATAATGAAATAACTTCTCTTTCAGTTTTTATTAGGCTGACCTTTTAACAAAAGATTAAATCGATTAAATGTAATTTCGAGGGTTCTCATGGCAATCTTACATCGAGGAAATAACCTCGATTGATGATGAAGCGTTCTCAACCGATGGATTGCTGAATCAGATTAATGGCACCAGAGATAGCACTGACTATCTGTGGTACTGGTACACCACATAGTAAGTTCTTGAGCATCCCATCATATATTTGGTTGACAATTTTTTTTTTTCTAACCTTTCAGTGTGATATATAGATCTAAAAAATCAACAATTTGGATTTATTTCTCAAAATGGTGATTTCCTTGCTGTGAGGACAGAACTCGTATCCTCCGCATTAACTCAAAAAGGAATCTTTTAAGTTAATGAATCTGAACCGTCTGATTTTAAACGGAGCCAATCCAACTTCTGACTATAACTTAGGAGGATTTTCAATATTCGTGCGGATCTAGTCCGCACGAATCTTAAGACAGATCGGATGGTCGAAATTCATTTTAACTCAAAAGATTACCTTTTGAGTTAATGCAGAGGATACGAATTCGTGAGGACATGGGATTCTTCTACCATTATTTGACCGTGACTAGTCAACTAACAATCGGAAGCGTTAAAAAATCGTCGGGGTCAACGGTCACGACTGCGCTCCGTTTAACGCGGTTCATTAAAATTCTAGTTTCCGGCGGTACTCCTTTTGTACTCAAACCTGTAGGTTCTTACTGGTTTGTGGGTCCAATTCGATAACTAGACTTTCCACTAACATGGACCCCACGCGTTTCGGTTGTGCAGATACACGCTCCACAAAAGACACTGCACCTAACAAATAATCGAACTCCGTCTCATAACAAGTCCTCGTCCTCTACAACTGTTTACTTAAATACAAAGAGTTACCACCGTTCGATTCCACATGGTTCCTTCTCCAAGAGATAGAAAGCACGAATCTTGATCTTTTAAAATCCGTTCATATGTATTGTATCATACAACGCTGGAGAGGATGAAATCCTGATGACCAGATCCACATTAGCCTAACTTGTTCGTTTCCTTGCTTTCGTTCGATAGGTAGATCGTGAGATCGACCAACTGAGAAAGAAAAGAGAGAGAAAGGAAAGATGTACGGAGCGGAGATGATGGGGTATAGGCGGACGGAGAAGGAGAAGGAGAAGAGCGAGGATGTGATGGTGGATTTGGAGGCGGGAGAGTCATCGCTGCTCTACCCGGGAATCTCGCGTGGCGAGAACGAGTTGCGATGGGGATTCGTGCGCAAGGTGTACGGGATTCTCTGTGCACAGCTCCTACTCACCACCGTCGTGTCGGCCGCCGTCGTTTTCTACCCTGGCCTCAATAGCTTGCTCCTTAACAGCCCCGCTGCTCTTGGTGTTATCATCCTTCCTCTCATTTGTACGGTTTGTTTACCCTCGATTTGAGATTTTGGTTCGAATTAAGCTTTGGGCTTAATTATTTTTAATATATATGGTAGTACGAATTAGGAATTGGTTGAATAGGGAATTATATTCATAGATTATCTTTTGATTTGTGAGATCTCGTTTCAGAAACTGATAATGATCTTAGGGTAACTGTCATATAAGACCAAACTGCAATAGGATCTGCTAAGTAGAACATTTTAGTGGGTCAGTAATAAAATACGGTGATTGAAACTAACAAGAACATGTCTTAGCATCTGATTGGACTAACAAGGAACTAGCATAGTTAAATTTTTGTATTATATGGACCAGCCATGCAAAATATGAGCTCCTTTGTGAATTTAAAGAAAAATAGTCGTTATAGCAGGATTAATTTTCAGATTAGAAAGTCACTAATAACCAAACTTTTTTTTCAAAATTAGTTGACAAAGAAGAGAGAAATTTCACCAAAATCAGGTCTTACTAGTATGGCCATTGCATTGTACTTCGGCATTTTTTGGTATTAACAAATAGAGAACCTGGTGATCTTTCTTTAATTTTATTCTGGAGAAATTACAAACAATAATGATTTCACTGATTTTTGTCAATGCTTATTTTTCAGTGATGTGCCCTCTTTACATCTATCAGCAGAGGCATCCCCTCAACTTTGTCTTCCTTGGGCTGTTCACTGTGTTTATGAGCCTGAGCATGGGTGTGGTCTGTGCCAATACCGATGGTTTGTCACTCTAAACTGTTAAAATTTCATCACATTGGCAATGCACATTGCAATCTCTGATTTTAGATGCAAAGTTATAATATGTAAGCTTACCGTGGTTAAAATTTGTTTGGTGTAGGCAAGATTGTGCTTGAGGCGTTGGTTTTGACTTCAGTTGTGGTGGCATCCTTGACTGGATACTCCTTCTGGGCAGCTAGGAAGGGGAAAGACTACAGCTATTCTGGTCCTGTCCTGCTTGCCGGTCTCAATGTTCTTCTAGTTACAAGTTTGATTCAGGTACTCTTTGGCTTGAGGGATGATTCTTTTAATTGATGATAAGTTTTTGCCTTTTACTGTATTTTTATTCTTTTTTTTTTGGGAAAATTAGGGTTAGTCATTATAAAAAACGATGATTTATCTGTACATAATGATCTATAGTATAATTGGTCTTTAACTTCAGTGCTGTACCAGTTAGCTTTTGTGCTGGTTCTTACCAGTCTGGTAAACCGTCAGGTACCTAACTCTACCAGTTGTATTGCTTGGCTTTCTGAATGACTTTATATAGTGTTTGGAATTATAATTTATTTGCAAATCCTTAGATAAGGTCACAGAACAGGGTATGAAAATGGTATACCAGTCTCAAGTCTAGCACCAGTGTCTGAATTCTGAACAGAGCCAACCCTGTACCGCATTAACTCTGTAACCATGATATAGCTAAAACCTGAACAATCCTAGACAAATTTAAAGTCCCTCGCAGTTTCTCTCCTTGCTCATGTAATTTTGTTTCCCGTGCAGCTGTTCTTCCCGCTCGGGTCAACAATGCTGGCAATATCTGGTGCAGCAGGGGCAGTAATCTTCTCTGGCTTCATTGTTTATGACACTGAGACATTGATCAAGCGCTACACGTATGATGAGTACATCTGGGCTTCGGTCGTGCTATACCTCGACATCCTCAACCTTTTCCTCGAGATCCTCAAAATCCTGCGCAGTGTGCAGTCTGATAACTAGAAACACTGACTTGGTTCATCTAGTCGAACGAGTCACCAAATCATGGGTGATTTCGTCCATTATATATTTATTTGTTTGATATTTTTGTAAAATGTTTTTAGAGAGGATGTGTTTATGTGTCCCCTTGTTTAACTGCTGTACAAGTCTTATTCTATGTGGAGATGGTGCGAATCTAGTTTTGTGTTGGGCATGGAGAAGTTGTGATTTATATATTATGGTTTTTTGGCATTAAATGCTTCACTGCTCAGTGGTTCTGTCATTGCTCTTTTAATATGCTTATTTTTGTAATTTTATTTATTAGTTATCACTTTTGCTGTTTTACAGCTCATGAAGATTTTACATATTCCTTGTAAGAATGTTCAGATGTGTTCATCCCTTTCGCCTTCAGAATGGCAATTAGGGGTGAATAAATCGCTCGTAACTCGTGACTCACTCGTTAAAGTTCGCTAATAATTTGCTTATTATTAACTCGCTTGTTAACTTAATGAACCGAGCACGAGTATATCCCAACTCGCTCATTAAGAATTGAGTTATATGAAATTATGCCACATCCAATCTTAACCGGATCAAATCCAAATCCAACTTAGTTACACTCAGACCCAGACATTCAGCGATCCTAACCCAGCGGATCCAAAGTTCCTTCTGCCTCTATACTCTATTACTCTCTCGTGCTCACAGACTCACAGTTCTGACTTCACTCACTCTCGCTAACCCTAACAGGGGCAGACCCAGTGTATTCCAGGGGGGGCAGCTGCCCCCCCCTGGATTTTGAGTTTTAGTGGAGATTTATCAGTTTCGATCGACTCTGCCTCCCCTGGAATTTTTTTTGCCCCCCTCTGGACGTTTAATTTGTAATTCGAGTTAAATTTAGAGTTAAAATTGAAATAAATCTGTTGAATTTTTATTGGTAATTAGAATTATAAGTCAGAGAATCAGAAATTACAAGTCAAAACATTGGAAAGTACAAGTTAAAGCTTATTTTTTGTTGAGTACCCAATTGGTTAATGGATTTAAATCCGATTCGATATTTTTTTTGCCCCCCCCTGACGAAAATCCTGGATCCGCCCTTGAACCCTAAGTCCCTAATCCAACAGATCTAGAGCCGCCACGACATCCGCCAACATTGCCACCCAACCCAACACCTAAAACTCGAAACAAAATTCAAATTGCCTACAAGCTTGATTTCTTAACGAGTCGCTTAATGAGCACAAGTCAACTCGAGCATTTAACGAACCGAGCACGAGCACAGTTGTCAACTCGGTATTGTCTTCTCAGCTCGAGTCGACTCGCTCATTAAGCTAATGAACCGAGCACGAGCATACCCCAACTCACTCGAACTCGCTCATTAATCACCCCTAATTGCAATTAGTGGGTAATAGACTTGTGACGGATAATATTCGAATGTTATCTGTAATTAGGGGTGCAAACAGATCGGATACGGATCGGATAGTGGTAAAACATATCCGTATTTGTTTTAAATTTTCGGATATGGATATGGATAAGATATTGGACGAATACATACAGATACGGATCGGATATCGGATATCCATATATATATACATAAATATTTTCATAATATATAGTAAACTATACGGTATTTATCTACTATTCGGATACGGATAATTGAAATTCAAAACCATATTTGTATCTGTATCCGCACGAATATTCAAATATCGGATATCCGTATCTAATTTTCAGATACGGATGCAGATACGTCAGATAATATCCGACCCGTTTGCACCCCTATCTGTTATTGACTTTACACCAAATCTTGTGTGTTTTTTAAGTTCACCGGGCCCATTGTGAACTTAACACCGAAACTTATTGAATTGGCTTTAAACAATGAATTCAAACAGTGGAAATCGATATATTTCACAAATGAAGCATGTAATGTAAAATTATAAATTTTCGAATTAATTTAGTATAGATAAAAAATAATGAAAATGAATACATTAAAATTAACTTATAAACCTTTTTTTATTGCTTGATTTTATACTAAATTAAGTAAAGAATTATAAATCTGATATATAAATGTATCACTCATGAAGTTGATCGTTTCAGGTTTGAACTTGTTGTTTGAAATCATTCTGATAGATTTTGGAATTAAGCTCACCAAAGTACTCGATGAGAATTATAACTTTATGCAAAGGAAAATAAATAGTTACTCAATGGCTGAATCAATCAAGTTCTTGTGGCTCTTGGTATCAGCAATTGACAGAAATGCAAATTCACAAGCCGTCTTAGTTACTGCAATTGGGATTATCTCGCTTGTTTGAAACGCATGGTACTAGATTCAAGTGTTTGCGTGTGAAACTTGATGACAGTTTAATTTATTTACATCACAGATCACACCCAATTAATTCCATCTGTGAAAATACAATACATATCAAAGCAAATCAATTACAACTCCAGTGAAGCAGAGTCATAATTACAAAAGAAGTCGTTAAAATTGTTGGAGCGTTGGTAGCAACATGGTCCATAGCATAGTGACAAATTAATAGTTCAGGTTCGGTTCGGCAAGGTCAAAAATTTGTAATTTAGGTATAATTCGGGAATGATTTGGTACAACAAGGAAGCAAAAAAAAACCCAAAAAACCATAAAAAAAAAAAATTAAAAAATTTTAAATTTTTTTTCGTATTTTTATCGCGAATAATTCGTCAACTCGCATTTTATACGTGTTTTATTGCGAACAAAAAGTATTATACATTTTTCTGCGTTTTATTCGCAGTTCGGTTCGGTAACGTCGAAAAACGAATTCTACGCGAATTATGTCACTATGGTCCATAGTATAACTGGGCTCTTATGAAATTGGAAATATCAGGCCATACTTTATTCAAGGTATGATGTTGAATAAACAAAGAAGAACATCATTTTATTCCTATGCAGTTTCAATAGGGAACTAAAGAATCTAGTGTTCCGGTTAATTAAGGAATAGAAATATATTCTAACTTGATTTTTGGCAATGATCAGATGCCAGTGAATATAACAATGCCAGATGCTGAGTGAATACTGGTAAATGTCTCAATAATAGAATGACAAGAAGTTTTCCAGCTTTGAAAGTTTGACACTGAAACAGATGCCATTTGATTAGCATATGAAACAATTTACTAGAGGCCAAGGCCTTTTGAAAAGTGACATCTCCCAACAAGGGAATATCAGCAAGAGAAAGCACTGTACTTATTTGTTCATCCCTTTACTTGTTTTATTGTAATAATTATCTTTTGTGGATGATAACATAGTAAAGCAGATGCGTACAACTATCTACAACAAGGGACTGAGTACTGGTACTGAGACTTGAATGTTAGCTTTTTGAGATATTGGCCTGAATGGATGGATGGCAATCTCTTGTCTGCCAATGGATCTTTATTTTTTTGTGGGGCCATCAACTCAACACTATATTATCCTCATATCTTTTGAGGAAACGAATTTGCTGAAATTCTCACTGGTGAACAGTGTTTCTGAAATTTCTGCTTTCCTAAATCCAGCCATCAATCTGTTTTTAGATGCGTGCACAGAAAAATTAACTGTTTCGAGATACGTGCATAGAAAAAGTTGGACGGCTGGATTCGGAATTTCAGAGATTTCAGGAACATTGTTCACGAATGATGGATTTCAACAGATTTCAATTCATCTTTTGAACCCCCCTTTTCATTCTGTTTGTGGTTTTTCTTACAAAAAGAAATAATGTAGGAAAAAGAGGTGTTCATTGAATGAAGTTGTTTTAGTTTTTGTACTACCAAATGGAAGCATTCTGAAATCTGGGTCTCTTAGCTCAGATTTCTGTTTTACCATTTATTACTTTGTTTGAATATTTTTTTTTTCCCAAAAGTGACTTTTATCTTTTCTGCAATGCACTGGTCTTCCTGTTGTAATTATAAGTCAACTTTCTGCAGCTGCACACCAAAAGAAATTCTCTTTACATAAACAAGCAAAAGAAATAGGAATCTATGTTGCAAATTGTAAATTTTAAATTGGCCATATGAAATAAGAGGAAGGTTCCAATGCCTCATGCCTTTCATACCTCATCATACCTCATATTTTATATCTTCGTTTTCAAAGTCTAAATTGTCGATCTGAACCATTCAACATGATATCCATACTAAAATATAGTTGGGGATGAAATTTTATAATTTTTGAAAATTTTTTACTATTTTTTAAGATGGGTAGAAAATCACTGTTTTTTTAATGGTCCAAAAACAGTGATTTTATATCCATCTTAAAAAATAGTAAAAAATTTCAAAAAATATAAAATTTCATCTCCAAACATATTTTAGTATGGATATCATGTTGAACGGTTCAGATCGACAATTTAGACCTTGAAAACAAAGATATAAAATATGAGATAGATGAGGTATGAAAGACAAGAGGCATGAAACCCTCCTCATGAAATAAAAAAGAAACCAATAATTAACAAAGGTTCCTTGTGCTGATTTTGGAGTGCCCCTACTGTCCCAATATCAAAAGGTAGAAAGAATTCTGTTTCTACTTTCTACCCCTCTTGAAATCCAAAGCGTGCAAGAGCCCCAAAAAAGCACTAGGTGAAGTAAGGTTTTGTGGGGACTGAGAAATTTCAATGCACTCCTTACCCTTCCCTTTTCCCTTTACACCATTTACAAATTATTGATACTGAGAAATTGTATCCGATTCCATTACTTTTTGCAAAGCACATACATTTCAAAAGCCAATGGTGATTTGCCATAGATTTTTGTTGCGTACTTGTCAACCCCCACACATGAATGGTCCTTGCCATCTACCCTACACATCAATTGAACCAATTGGGGGTAACGATATTGACAGAGCAACTTTTACTTAATACAGCACACAAGTCATATGTAGCAAAGCCCGACTTTTGAACTATGAGGATCAAATATATATGGAGTCAATCATATAAAATTTTTGTGCAGAGAATAATGACAATTTTACTATTTCATGACATTTTAGTCTAAATTATATACAAAATTATACATTAATACAAAAAAAAATTAAAAGAAAATGGGGGTCAATTGATCCCCATATTCATATTGCCTTGTTACAGTACTCTTCTGACACGATTGTCAGTGTGCTGCATGAAGCAAAATCTGCTCTGTTAATATCTTTACTCGATGTGGGCTTGGTTGAATTGTTGCCATTTAATGGCAATTTGTATCTTGGGTAGTACAATGATGGTTGTGTGCCTGTTCACAAAAAGAGAGGCTCCAACCATGGGTGGTTTAGAGGCATCTATTCCTCTTTGCTCTAAAGCAAAAGGTGGTTAGAGATTGTTGTTATCAAAAATTAGTGTAACTTTAAAACATATAAAGGACAAATAATGTACCAGTCCCAGACGAATTGAAATCTGCTGAAATCCATCATTCGTGAACAGTTTTTCTGAAATCTTTGAAATTCCGAATCTTGCCGTCCAACTTTTTCTATGCACGTATCTCAAAACAGTTGATTTTTCTGTGCACGCATCTAAAAACAGCTTGACGGCTGAATTCAGAAAAGCAAAAATTTCAGAAACACTGTTCACCAATGAGAATTTCAGCAGATTCGTTTCTGTCCCAGACAGGAATTAATAGAGATGTTACATAAGTGACCTGTTAAATCATACTCGGTTTTTTTTATTGTCAGGTTATTAGTTCAAGATTATACTCAAGTTGAGTTTGTGCTTAATTATAATGTGTAAATTTGTGTCTAGAATGATTTTGAATTTGAGTTGTGTGGTTAGATATTGCAAATTTACAGAAAAAAAGCCAAATGGGTTGCTTACAATTTTCTCAGGTTCAGTCAATTTGATTTTGGTCAGTTCAGGTTAGAGTCAGATTTTAAAAATTCAATTTTATTTTAGTAAAGAAACAAATCATTTTTATAAATCTGGATTTTAAATTTACAATTATCTATACTGAGGATTATGCTATTTTGTTTGAGATTTGACTCTGCTTCCAACATTTTTATTATTACCCTAAAAAAAAAAATAGCAAATCTGCTCTCCATCCCAACTTTTTATTAAAACTACCCGGACCGTCCCACAGTAGGGCGGTTCACTATTCAAACCAAACCGACCCCTAGTGGGGCAGTCCGATGCCACACCAAACTGCCCCATATGGAGGCGGTCTGTTATAAAACCTGTATAAAAATCACTTTTCTCTCTCCTGCCCACTCACAATTCATTTTACTTAGTTGAAAGAGGAAGAGAAAAAGAGAGAGAGGCAATTTTTAATTAATACTTTGTGAACTATTTAATTTAGAGTTGTGAAATTATTTTATATGCTTGAGTTGTGTTATTTTCATAACTTAATTACATATACACAAATTGACAACATAAAATATAAACAAACACAAAATTGATGAAATAAAGACTGTATGGAATAAAGTCTACAACATAAATTCTTAATAAGTAGTACTACTTCTTACAACGAGCATTGAAAGTACATGGAACAAAGTCATCATCAGATTTTGCCAGATCTGGATCAATCGCAGCAGACGAAGTGGTAGCCTTACCAGTATAAGTACATGGAACAAACTCCTCGTCCGATGCTGGAGGCTCTGGATCAACCTTTTTTTTTCGAAAAGTTGTTGTAGGGGTTTTCCACAAAAGTCATCGTCCGAAATTTCATAGCTAAGAAATTCCGGCTATATGAATGATCGACATGTCTATGTATCAGGGCATATTTGACACTTACAATTTTTTCTCTCATTTTTATCTCGATCACTAATTGATCCTCAACTCGCTAGGCCACGATAGAACGACCTACCTCAGTTGCTCTCTTTCTTTCTACCTCGATTGTTACTGTTCATCATTCTCGTCCAAAAAAATAAATTTAAAAAATGAATTAAAAAGACAAAATATAGATGGTCGTTAGCAACCTCACTGCTCATTGCAAGTGCAAATTGAATCACAAGATTATCTTGGACTAGGAGGAAAATATTGTAATGTTATAAAACAAAATTGTAAGGATATAATTTGATACTTTCAGACCGTGACCTGATTCCATAATCCATATCCTCTGACCTCTGTTATCGATTTTCTGTGTAAAGGATTATGCTTCAAGTTGGCATGGATATATAGGTTCGTGTTCATAAATAATTCGAGTATATTGTAAACTTAGAGAATAGTTCGTTGGTCTATAATGTAAATAAAAATAAAAATTGTTATTAGTATATTAGATAAATAGTGTGGTGTTCTTACAATTCTAAAATTGTCAGGTTCGTAGATTATAACTACCTAACTAACAGACTGGTTGCGCAACTATAATATGAGGAACCAACTGGCATTAAATTGCATAGTTATTGGTCTAGCAGATTATAGATGCGCAACCGGCGTGTTGGTTCCGCAGCTATAATCTACAGACCTTGTAATTTTGGAATTTCTCCAAAAAACATGGCTTGTGGGTTTAACTTTTTTTTTTTTTCAAAAATTGTAAAAAAAAAAAAAACAAGAATTACTATGAATTGCAACAGTTTGAGTGATAGAGAATCTGTCACAGAAAATCCGGCAACATGTAGGGTCCCCTCGGTTTGTCTGGGCCAATAGGAGGAAACATAGGCAGCCCAATTGGTATATTATTTATTTAGTCATAGGCTGAAAACAACAGAATATTCTTGGGCTGGGGGTCACATTTATTTCTCCTTTTTTATCTTCCCAAGAGGAGTGTGTCCACTGTCCCTTTCCTCCTCTTAATTGTCAAATCTGGAAAAAATATATCAAGTCTTTAATTGTGTAATTAATATCAAGACAAGTCTTTTCTAGAAAACTTCATCTTTTGTGTTGCAATCACATGCAAAAAAATCTACCAACAAGTTTTTTTTTTTTTTTTTGTCTAAACCGGATTTTACAAAAAAATACATCAACCTCACAGTTTTGAAAGTAAAATTTAAAAATTTGTCTCAAATTTAATCACACTTATTTAGTGATATTATCTGAAATTATGTGGCGGAATAGCAAAACATAAATTGTTAAGTTGTGTTTGGATGAAATTTCATAGGATTATGTGGCGGAATAGCACAATTAACAATAAATTTCATAGGATTATTGCAGGTAAATTAGATTCAGTCAGACAAAAAAAATGTTTAAGAAAGTACTATACACAATTAACAATCAACTTTGTAGGATTTTTGTAAGTAAATTAGATTCAAATCAGACAAAAAAAAGGTTTGAGAGAGTACTATACACAATTAACAATCAATTTTGTAGGATTTTTGTAAGCGAATTAGATTAAAATCAGACAAAAAGAATTAACAATTAATTGTTTAAAAGAGAACTATACACAATTGACCATCACTTTGGTGCCATTTTTGCAACACAATTAGATTAAAATTAGACAAAAAGAAGAACTAATAAAGTCATGCACGTGTACTGCAGGTGGGGTCCTTACACCTGACATAATCCAACTGATCCATTTCAACAAATTCAGTTCGTTTCAAACTCCAAAGCGTAAGAAAATAAAAGTGGCCAAGATAGTCACGCCCTCACGCCTCTTTGAATTATTTGATTCATTTTCTTTTTTTCATATGGTGTGAATGCAATAACACAAAGGCATCAATAACACCGTATCGGAACGGAATCAATAACTACATGCATGAGCGTCATGACGAAGGTGATACCGTTCCATTGATTTCTTTTTTTCATGCGCGCATAGAATATGTGACATAGATAGAAGCCACAACTACATAAGCCCAGTTGCATTGTGGGGGTTGCTCAATAATCAATATAGTTGCTAATCATTAGCAAGTGCCCAAATTGGGTTCCTATATTTATTTATCAAACTCTTGTTGCTATGTGGTTCGCATATTTGTATGCAAAGTGTGTTGTTGTTTTTTTTACTGAGAAATCTAAGAAATTTCAGTTTTGACACGGCCTCAACGTGAAATTACGGGCAAAAAGTGACTGTCCACAACTTCATGTTGCGGACAACAACTCTTTTTTTCCAGCAATTTTGATCAAAATTTTGTTTTCAATGTGTTTTGATTGGTTAAAAAATTTGGGGGCCCACAAATTCTCAGAAACAGCGGCTGTGAGTAGAAAAATTATTGTTTTCAAAGTTCAAACAGTCGATCCAAATTGTTCAACATGATGAATATATTAAAATGTGCTTGCAGATCAAATTTTATATTTTTTAAAATTTTTTACTATTTATTAAGTATTTTACAAAATTATTGTTTTCAGACCACTATAAAATTTGATCTGCAAGCACATTTTAATATATCCATCATGTTGAACGGTTTGGATCAATTGTTTGGACTTTGAAAACTTTGAAAATATAATATGTAATCGGGTGTCACAAAAAAAAATGTAAATGGATCCCTCATCATCTTAATAATAAGTATATTCAAATTGTCAAACAGAAAAAAAGACAAATTCATAAACCATGTGCTCTGACACATGTCATTTTTTTTTCTTTCAACTAAACGTATCTCGCAACAAAAAAATAATAAATTGCAATCGGATGTTCGAAATTTAGTACTTAAACAAGGAATCAAATTGTAAATCTCTTTTATCTAGTGACACCTACAGATGGCCACATAGATGAATGTCACAGAAAATATGCTATAATCCACATGTTTTGATTTTATAGGTTTCAGTTTGTGATTTGAAGATATCGAAGAACTTTATATAAAACAAATGCATCCAATTCAGTTAAAAAGCAAAAAAAAAAAATTGCATATATGCTCCAATTGATATCTTGATAGCAAGTTATATCCGAATTAATTGCAACAGTGCACAGCGTCAAAAATAGATTTTGTGACCCATGTTTGCTGCACCTATCAAATGTATCTTGCATTAAAAAAGATATATAAAAATTGTTAATTGTGATAAAATTCTCCGGAAAGAGATCTTTGCAGAGAATAATTTTCCGGAAAGAAAGTCTGGATTAGGAGAATTATTCTCCAGATTAGGCTGATTTTGAATTTTTCCGAATTTGAGTGCACAATGTTAAATTTTATATATTTTTTAATATTAATAAAAATTTCGGAAAAGAATATTTGTGCATTGTTTTTGTTTGGCCGAAATTATGTTATAATTGTCAGCATACTTTACACTAAGAAGTAAGAAATCGATATATGTTATTATTTTGGTTTCCTTTTTGAGAAATGAAGATGGTTTGCAAATGTTCTAAAAAAAATATCTGCATGTTGATAGTGAGAACGGAGTAGGTCCGATGCCCATCAGATCGACTTTTAGGTTTAACGAGCATGATGACCATCCGATCTAATTTAAAATTCGTGTGCACGAAAATTGAAACAGACACACACGAAGTTTAAAGCGTTCTGCATGAATCTTAAAGCAAATTGACGGTGATTAAACCCATCGAACCAGAGTAGGTCCGATGCCCATCGGACCTACTCTCAAGTGATTGATAGTAGCTAGAATGTCATAAATCATCATGATAGTTTATAACTGAATCTAGCTAATATGCTACGCATATATAAGGGCCCCTCCGTGCTACAGCTCACTTTTTGAGTTTTCAAAATCCTAACGGTCGATCCGAACCGTTCAACATGATCTCCATATGAATATGTACTTGCAAACCAAATTTTACATTTTTTACAATTTTTTTACTATTTATTAAGCCACTTTGAAAATCGCTGATCCAATGGTCCAGAAAAGTTTACTGTTGTGTACAAATTAGTGTTTTTTCAAAGTGGCTTAATAAATAGTAAAAAAATTCTAAAAAATGTAAAATTTGGTTTGCAAGTACATATTGATATGAAGATCATGTTGAACGGTTCGGATCGACTGTTAGGATTTTGAAAACTCAAAAAGTGAGCCGTAGCACGAAGGGCCCTTATATATGCGTAGCACCGTAGCACTGTCCGTTTATAACTTTATATTTTGTTTCCTTGTTTGAGTTGTATATATGTTAAAGTAGTACCACTGTTGCTCACATGTGACTTCTTATTGCCAAATAATTTTTGCTATAAAGTGCAGCTAGCCATCTAATTAATTTATTCAATTGTCCATTTGTGTGATGTGCCAACTCTTAAGTAAAAATCATAATAAGAAATAGGAATAAGATGACAAGATATTTCTGTTTATATCTTGATCATTATTCCAATTAATTATATTCGAGGTAGAATGCACGGAGTTCTTTTATATTCGTATGGATTCTGATCAAACGGTCTGAATCTAAACAAAAATATTATGTTACCTTAGATGATATACATTTTGGGTTTTATGTACATGTAAAAAGATAAACCTTCTATGGATAATTATAAAATGTACAATAAAAGCAATTGCAATTTTAAATTCAAAACATTTAAAATTAAGAAAAAAAAAAATCTCATTTCGGTCCCGTTTTACCTTTTGTCTTTTCATTTTCTTAAATAAGAAAAAAAAAATCTCATTTCAGTCCCGTTTCCCTTTTTTTCTTTTCATTTTGTTAAATAAGAAAAAGTGGCTCTTGTCATCACGCTGGATCCTCTCCAATTATATTTATTTTATTGGAGAATCTGAACAGATTTGGATCATTCTGGCTGGTAATAGATTAAATAAGGTACCGATCATTTTCTAGCCGATAGTTGATTAAATTGGGTACCGGCCAGAAAATAGCCGGTATGGGTATTTTTATAAATACTCAGCGGATCTGAGTATATTAATTAATTTCTATTAAACTTTGAATATTAATAAAAATGTCGGTGTTAGAGGATCCGAATTCCCTCATGTCCACCAACCCATTTTATTTTGAGTCTGTCCTAAATTATATTTTCTCTTCTCGTAAAGTACATATATAAAAGCAATCAAAATGATCGTCCAATTTGGATTGTCTTCAAAAGTTGCTCTCCTAAACTCAAGACTTAATTTCCACAAATATCTGAATTTCAAGCCTTTCAATGGGAATTTTTCCTCGGAAGAAAACAATGCAAGTCATCAAAAGCGGACCGGATTTATTTTGGTCTCATTGAAAATTTGAATAATATATTTTTGTAGAAAGATCAAGGGTCAATTATTATAATTCTATGTACATTATGGTGAGTTGATATTTTGATTTGTTGATTTTAATTATATCTCTTATATATAATGAATTTGATTTCTTTTCATGTACATTCATTGTACAAAATTAAGCTCATCCTTAATAAATTTTGATATTAATGTAAAAGAGAAAGTTGTAGCATCTTATGACATAGAAACATTTTAGCAACACAACCCTACCTAAAAATTTACATTCTTTAAGAAGTACAAAAAGAAGGTGGAAAACATTATAGAAAAATTATTCTTAAAAAAATATGTTAGGCAGCATTTTGTAAAATGTTTATTTATTTTATGATCATGATAAATTATTCCAAACTTTCATAAAATATAAAACAAAAAAAATGTAAAATACTTGTAATGAGTTTTGAAGTAATTTTTCATACAAATTAATGTACAATTGATTATTGATTCATCATTTAAAAAAAATTAAGTTGAGCAACCACACAAAAGATCACACAAATGAGCATCACAAAAGAACTAATTGGTGAATAATGCCTCCAAATCAGCATTGGCCAAAAGGTGGAGATTTGATAAATTCTTGGAGCCATTTGTCTTTCGGCGCATTCAAAGAAAAATATGGAAATATGGCCTATTAGGGCAAAGAAAGGTTGAAATGAAATAAATAAAGAACAACAAACTTAGGTCAACTTTATTTTTTGTATTACATAATGTAAGAAGATAGGTCAAATAATCAAAATTAATACATCCGAGATCCTTGTTTTATATTATAATTTATATCCACCATCACTTTGATTCGGATAAAAAATAGGTATTAGTATTTTAGATGAATATTGCTACGTAATTGTTTATGGTTCAATTCAATATTAGATGTATTAAATTAAATGCAAGCGTTTTCTTGTCTGAGGAGATGCTTGATTCTATTTGTATATTTTCAGCCAATATGACCTCAGATTTTTTTTTTTTTTTGAAAAAATGAATATGACCACTTGTCAAATGGAGAGATGATTTTCAAAATAAAATTAAAAATTAAGGACTCTCTTCTCTTCATTGGGCTATGATTGTGATAGTTCTTCATTTTTGTGAGAAAAGTTCAAGTTGCAATAATAAAGGATGAAGGATATACATGCTGTTATTACAACTGTATGGTCTCCTTTTAATTTTATTATTAAACATTAATTCTCAACCTTATGAAAAAAGGTCGGTTATTAAACAGGCATTTGAATTTCTTTATTTATATATATATATATATATATAGAGAGAGAGTTGGGCTACAGTACTTCGCGAAGTAAAACGAGTGTTTTACTTCACGTCTATATCTTCAATTTGAAACTTCAAAACGTCGATCCGAACCATTCAAGTTTATCTCCATATTAAATTGTGCTTGGAGACCAAATTTTATATTTTTTGAAAATTGTTTACTATTTTTTTAGAATTTTTGAAAATCACTGTTTTTGAAAAAATCATGGACCATCAAAAACAACAATTTTCAAAAATTCTAAAGAAATAGTAAAAAATTTCCAAAAAATATAAAATTTGCTCTCCAAGCACAATTGAATATGGAGATCAATTTGAACTGTTTGGATCGACATTTTAAACTTTGAAATCGCAAAATACGAGTGTGAAATAAAACACTCACTTTACTTCGCGAAGTACCGTAGCCCAACTCTCTCTCTATATATATATTTTGTGATAATTGTTGAATGCTTTAGGGGTTCAGCGCTATTGTAATTTTAAATAGAATTATGGAGGCATTATTGACATCTAAATTATGATATCTTGTTGTCATGTCTTATCCTTGTCAAGTCTACAGCTATTCATTTTATATTTTCAATAGTGGACATAGATCCAACCTCTCATGAACCAAGCAACAAATTTATATGCCACAAATAACAATATATTCCAACTTTCCAGGTTGTTACATTATGCAATATTCATAATTTTTATAATTATTATGTATCATTTCTTATAAATATATTCCAATAAGAATTTACCTCCAAAAACCATACATTTATATTTTCTCCAACCACTAGTTGCATAAAATGTAGCCTCTTTCCTCCATAATTGCTGAGAGGCATTAATTAGCTAATTATATGTATGTATAGTACATGAGGAGGGTTCAAATGCCTTCATTTTTTGTGCCTCCACCATGCCTTCATTTTTTAAAACTTTTATAACTCAAATTTTAAAACTTAAAAGTCAAAATAAAACTGTTGGATATGATCTACATCATTTTATCTATGTGCTCATAAAAAATTATCACATTTCGATTTTGTTTTTATGTGAATCAATAAGTTGAAAAATCAACGTTTAGAAATTATCCACATTAGTACGTTTTTTACAAGCTCTTGATGACAACTAAAACAAAATTGAAATGTCATAATTTTTTACACGTGTATAGATAAAATGATGTAGATCGTATTCAATGGTTTCATTTTGACTTTTAAGTTTTAAATTTTGAGTTATTAAAGTTTAAAAAATAGAGGCATGATGGAGGCATGAAAAATGGAGGCATTTGAACCCTCCTCATAGTAATATACACAATTGCAAAAGTATCAACAAAAAAATTGTAAAAATGAAATGAAATGATGAAGACCAAATGACTCGTTACACAGTTCCTACAAGGCAATCAATTCATAAGATCAAGGCCGAGGAGAAAAAAGTATCAAAGTCAAGGAAAATTTACTTGATTGCATGTTCCCAAGTTATATTAAAATGTTCAATTAATTGTTACAGAATGACAAACAATGGATAAGTTTTCCATGGAATTTGCATTAATTGGTTTACAAGGGTGAAACCCTAGCTTCCCCAAATTATTAGGGTTTTAAAAAATGTTTATACTCCTTTCCGTTAATTGTTTGATGTTATCCTGCCGAAATTTTTAAAGGTAGCACAGTTTAAAAAAAAAAAAAAAACTAAAAAACCATCGTTTTTGAGAAATTTGAAATCTAACGCGGCCCTAAATGCTGGGGACTGCACAGGCATTCTGCGGACCCAACCCAGAACCATTATGCGGCCCCATATTTTTTTTGTTTTTTTTTTGTTTTGAGAACCATTTTGCGGCACCACGTGGGGATATCTCAAAGTTTGGTTTTTTAATAAATTTTTTTGTTCTAGAAATGCGTGCCCCGTATGAGATTTCTCAAAATTTGCTTTGACCAAAAAAATAATATATGGGGCGACAGAATGGTTTCGCGGACCCCTAGCTGGGTCCGCAGAACGCATGTGCGATCTTCAGCATTTGAGGCCGCATAATCATTCTGCGGCCGTGTTAGATTTCGAATTTCTCAAAAACAATGGTTTTTGGTTTATTTTTTTTTAAACAATGGTAGTTTTAAAATTATCGGGTTATCACGATCTTAGGAAGAAAAAAAAACATAAACATTTACATGAAGTCACATTAAAAATTAATTAGGGATACAACTATATGAAGTTTAAATTAATGAAAACTCAATCAAATCAGAGCTTTAAAGAGCTTAATTTATTAAATTCATCTTTTTTTTTAATTACAAGTCAAAGAGCTCTTCTTTAAAGGGCTAAATTTATTTTATTATTTACTTTTATTTACGTTATTTTAAATTTTTAACCGCTAAAACATAAAAAAGTAGTACATATTTAAAAATAAATGAGGGTCAATTATCCTATATTCCTATATGTTGTCAGTGTCTTCGCTCTGTCCTGTCCTGTTATAAAAGCCTGAAAAAAATCTTTCGAAAGTTATCGATGATCACCAACGTCTCGTATCCAACAAAATTTCCAGCGAAAACAAATGATATCATTTAAAGATTTTTAAAACATAGAAATACAAAATCTAGTTGATTTTCAACAAGGAATTATTGTAAAAATTAAATATCCTTGATTTTGCTACAATCTAAAGAAAAAGAAAAGATACCAAAAAATGGGGGTAGATATAAAGATTTGGCTTACCAGCTTTGAAAATTTTTTGAAGTCATTATTTTCTCCAATGTGAGATAACTTGCTTTGTTAAAGCCAAATTTTCTTTAAAGTCAAATTCCATGCAGCTTTGACAAATTTTCATGACCAGAAAAACATTCGTCTACAATAAAATAAATAAATAACTTGCTCTGTTTTGCATTGAGAGGTGAAATAAAAGATGGATAGCGCTTTAGGAAAAAAAAACACAGAAAAGATAAATCGCTTGTGGGATCATCTGTGGACTGTGGCGTGCGTCTGTGTGTGCGACCAGAAGACTGTTTATTGTTATTATGGGTTAATTTTTTCTCCTTATTATTGATTACCTTAGTATTTAATGTTGATCGATCGTAACAATTATAATGATTAACTAGCGAATTGATAAATATATCAAACTTATTGTATCTAGATGTTGGAAACGAATCTGCTGAAATTCTCACTGTTGTACTGTGTTCCTGAAATCCATGTTTTCCTGTATCCAGCCGTCAAGCTGTTTTTAGATGCGTGCACAGAAAAATTAACTATTTTGAGATACGTGCATAGAAAAAGTTGGATGGTTGGATTCGAAATTTCAGGAATTTCAGAAACACTATTCACGACTGATGGATTTCAGCAGATTTCAATTCCTAGATGTTAGCAATGCAAGATCTTTCCTAAAAATTAGGACGGATGCACTTACACCATATAAAGGTTAATTGATCTTAATTTTTTATTTCAATTTTTTTATATAATAATTTTCTATATAGTTTAGAATAAAATATCATGAGTATGGTAAAATTGATCTCTATTGCAGTATGAAAATTTTATATGAATAACTCTTATAACTCAAATATCTGGCTTTGTCCCTGCTGTATCCAAAAATAAAAACACAAACTTTATATTATTATTCTATTTTATAAGTAGAAAAATTTATAATTATTACACAAGCATTTCGTTTAACAACTAAAAAAAGCTAAAAGATAAAACAAATTATAGTCAATTAATTGTCGGTATATTATTGTAATATTTACTTTATTTATCTTTTCCGCATAGGATCTTAAATAATAACCAATAACCACTCACCAGAGGGCACAGGCAACGCCACACGACTTAACGGCGTAGCAGAACCGAGCGCAGGTAACGGACTTGTCTCAGCAAATAGTTCTCTAGGTTCGTGCCAGGTGACGTCACTCAAACGCCACTGGCCACGGGAACACCAGAACAGACGTGGGGCCTACCTCCATTTCTTATACAAATTTGAAATTCCCCCTGCCACCGCAACAAGACGAAAAAACCGGGTCCATATAAAATTCAACCCCCTTCTAATAATAGCACAGTAATGTGTCTCCGTATTATAAATTTATAATAACCGCAGCTGTAACAGAACACAGATGAATCATTAGTTTATTTAAAAATGACACCTTGGCCAAATGCCAATGATTCCATCCGTTGGATCCGGTCTCGCGGATCTCTCAGCCGTTGGCTGAGAGGGTCCCACCATTCAAAAAGCGCAAATGAAGATTTGCGTCTTGGGTTTCGGTAATTAGACGGCTGAGATCTCTGGTCAAGAGAAGGTCCCGCATAGATGGGAGCGATGGGTGGGCCACGTGGATCGCCAAGGGAAATGCCGTATATTCCATGGGTTCTCGCGAGTCCATATTCTCTGAAGTAAGAGAATATTTCTGGTTACATCTTGAACGTCCGAACAGAACACGGAATGCACGGGCCTTTTCAATATTCGTACGGATTCTGATCGGACGGTCCGGATCTAAGCAAAAATATTCTATTACCTTATGTGATATGAATTAGTTTCTCGTGGGATCGCGGTCCGATCACCTCGTGTGAGGTGGTGAATGATTCGGTCTTGTTTCGAATATTTGCAAAACTGGCACCTTATACTTTAATAATTTGCAAAAGACGTCTTATTCGAAGAATTCTTATTGGTTCATGTGACATCGGAGCACCTTTTTTATATAGCAAACAAATTATGCATTTGCCTTTTGGACTGAATTTTGATTTATGGATCAAAATGCACAGCTGGAACGAGAGATTAATTTGTCAAAGAAGGAAGGGGTTGTTGAAAACAAATTAATACTTAATTTTGTTAATAATTTACCATATAATGAAAATATTAATGCACATGTATCTCTATTTAAACAAAATCAATAGAAGAACTTTTGGTCGTTCATAAAACTAAAACAAGATCTGTTTGAACTAAGAACTATAACAATATTATAATTATCAGACAATATTTAACAAATCTTTCATGACAGGGTTTAAATTTAAAACTGCACAACGTGAATCATGCATGACTTTCCTCAATCCTCACCTGAAAATGCATGATTGTGTGTGTGTGTGTGTTTTTTTTTTTTAATATGAATTTCTAGAAGGTAAAAATAGACGAGTAACCGTGTTCAATTGTACAGAAGAAAATGTCCGTGATTAATAAATAGTTGCTCGGAATTCCAATCTCTCTAGAACATTAAAATATATGGTCACAATGAACCTCATTTATTTCATTCTCCTCGGATCCAATTCGGACTCGGATCTGAAACTCCCCCCGATCCGCACTTCGAGCTGTGTATTTAAACGGATCCCAGGTCTCATTTTAATGTTCAAAGACTCCTAAAAATATGCTCACAGCTTCCTAGAAGAGAGAAAAGAGTAAAAATAGGAAATACTAAACAGAGAGACAAGAAGAAGAAAATCGCAAAGGACGCCAAGAGAGCTGTGATACGATTCATATCTCATCAAATCTACTACCAAACGCTGAGGTGGTAATGGCAAAAGCGGGTCCAGCAGCAGCCCTGCCAGATGTCTTCGCAAGAGACGCGATCATTGCCTGGTACAGGGGCGAATTTGCGGCTGCCAATGCAATAATCGATGCACTCTGTGGCCATTTGTCAGAGATCGGAGCTGGTCGCGGGGTGGAGTATCAGCCCCTGTTTGGGGCCCTCCATCGCCGGCGCCTGAACTGGTTCCCAGTGCTCCATCTCCAGAAGTTCTGCTCCATTGCTGAGGTCGCTAATGAACTCCGTCGAGTTGCTGACGCACACACTGCTGCCGAGGCCGCCATTGCGGCTGCTAATGCATATCAGGAGGAGGTGATGGCTAAGGAGATCAAGGAGGCGAAACAGGTGATTGAGGAGGTGCCGGAGGAAGAAGTGATCGATCCATTGCCTTCACCGGTGGAAGAGGCTGCAACTAATGGCGGATCAGCAGCGGAAAGAGATGCTGACGTGGATGATTCCTCCGTGGGATCGCCAGATCGCAAATCAGCTGAAGAAGAAGAAGTGACAGTTGATGGAGGTAATTTTAAAATTGCCGTTTGATTACTTTTACTTTTAGGAATTTCGCCAATAATCACCAATTATTTTCGTTTGGAAGGTTGCCAATTTTTTATATTATTTATTAAAAAAAGTTATCAATTGTTACTTCTTAATTTCAAAGTTGTTTACTTTTTCTTGGATCTGGACGTACTGTGAGATCACTCTGTTTCAGTCGAATGTCAAACAACCCCGTTAGGTGCTAGAATCTAGAGATTTCTTTATAATTTTCTTTTCTCCAATATCTGGCAATCGCCACCTCTAAGCCGTGTTTTTCGTGATATCACGTATTATTGTATTGTATCATTAATTAACCAATGATCGGATGGCTGATAATTCTCCACGTTTGCTATTTTTATTTTTCAGTTAATTCATTTCACCGATCGTGCATAGAAGGCGGCTGAGCCCCTTAAAAGAGGTCACGGACAGCTTGGAGCTCTCCCGTTAACCTTTTTTAACGACGCTCGTGCAGCTTGCCTGATTCTGCACGATGCTTCTTTTTCAACAGTCGCGCTCCGTTGTTGCATTTCGTTGTTTTCTCATTGTTTTTTCTTAGTTTCATTTTCATAGTAAAAGGAGATTGAATTTAGAAAAAAGTATGGGGTAGCTTTAAATGCTCTAATTAATTAGTACTTTAAGCAAAACGTGCCCGGAGAAACTTCCAATTAGACCTTTCTTTTGTGTTGGATTTCCTACTGTCACTTCGCAGCAAGTCTATGTATAGCGGGTTGTTCAGACAACATTAACCCTTTATAGAATTGCGGGCCAATAATTATTATAATTCACCCATAGATAGAGTACATCAATATATACAAATACAACTGGCTTGTGTAACTTTATATCCTTTTGAAGGAAGAAACATCATTTTCCTAGGAGTTAACTGGAAAATATCAAAGGTAGTTATGTGGAGTGCAATTTGAGTTAAAATATTAATACCAAAGTATCTTTTGAAGAAAAAATAAGTAGGGGACACAGGACACCTTTTGCGTTGTTGGGTAAATGGGTACGAATGAGGCTATAAAAGAATGGCTGTCGTTCAAATTTAATAGTGGAGGTTGCGCAATGCTCCAATAGTTTCAACTTTCTAATTTAATTGATGAAATCTAAAATGGTATCAAGGGAATTATTCCATTGGTATTTTGTCGTGTATGAAGCAATCCCATCATTTATTTGCGATTTCATTTTCGGAGAAAGATAGTAGTCTTAGGACACCAGGAGAGAGCACCTGACAAACTTTGTTTTTGTCTATCCGAGATTTATAAAAAACAAAACTATTATTTGAAATTTTGCTCTGTTTTCTAAACACATACTGTCAACGATTATAACTACCTTATGTGTTTAATTCAGCAAAAAAATTGACATAAAAAAGCTTTTACAAACATGAGAGGAGCAGCTGAGAGAAGGGGAGAGAGTCTGAACGCACACATTAGTTAGGAATTAGGATCAATATCAATACATGTATTCAAATCGTTCTGATTTCTGAACACTTGCATTTTTATTGAATTCAATGCTTATTGTGCATTTAGTAATTCAAATTGTTTTAGACACCATGTATTTATATTCGCTTTAATGTTGTTACTTGTTTAATTCAAAAAAATATTGTTTTATTTTTTTAACATTTGAGGTAGACAATAAAAAATTCGCACGCGACCAGTGAGGTTTATGGGCCACGTGTCCTTTTCTGAATAACCCTGTTAGAGTAGGTTACAACAGCTGGCTTAGCTTGGAAGGGCGTGGAAGTCAGTTGTCCGCTGCGGCTTAACATTCCCACCGTCGGATCAAAATCTGCGGTAGTTGGAAAGGGCAGCTAGATATGGCGGTGGCGCCTTTTAAAGGAGTTTATTTAGGACCTTTAGGTGGCATCTCTCTGGCTGGTTCGACGCTTCGGTCTATTAGGCCCAAAAACGGGGCCCAATAGTTGGGCCCAGTCTGGGCCCGTTGTTGGTATTCGCCTTGGCACAAGGCACATGCAGTTCTGCTGAGCTGTCGACATGATTGACCCATCCCTTTTTTGGGAATTTTTCCCTTCTCCTTCAATGAAGCCTTTAATATTCAATCTCTAAAACATTGTTCTTAAGTTGTCAAATTGATTTTTGGTTTGAACTTTCAAGTCTAAGCTAATAATGGAGTTTGCTTCAATGTATACTAAATATATATTGGCATTATTTGCAAGGGTATATTGAATTCTCTCTGTCAGCTTTTGAAGGGGCTATAACAAATTGGTCCATTTAGAAAACACCACTTGGCATCTAAAGTGGGGCCTGCCTGCCAACTACTTGCTTTTTTCAAGTGAATAATTAAAAAATGGACGGGTAGGAGACAAAAGTATTTTCATTTCACAAAGGAGTTGATTGTGGTATCATGTGCCTCAAATTTTAAACACTATTCGCAGCTGTAGGTAGAAGTAGGTTTATCATTCCCATACGAGATTAAGCTTCTGGAATTTTTTTACTGTAGTTAGAATAGGATTCAATTAACTGAATGGTTTGGTTAGAACTGTATTTGTCCATTCTACCCGCCTCTTTGGTTCATTAATGTGACATCTGTTCGTAGATTGCAGATTCTCTGCTCTGAAGGAAATAAAGAAAATAAAACTTAATCGAGGAAATAATCACAGTTTCAGTTAATAAATGGTTGTTATTAAGAAATGTTACTTCTCTTGTCACCTTGAACTTTGCTTGAACTCCAATCGGAACTAATTAAATGGGAGCATTTAAAATGACCCTAATATGATCATATCCTGCCACTATCAAATTTTATAATGATTTTAGTGCAATAACCCTTTCTTTTGTGTTATTGCAGGATCGCAAGGGGAGCACAGTGTGGTTGAATCTCAAGGCGACCAGAGCATGACTGAGAATTTCCACCTATGTACAGATCACGAGAACTGCATGACCCGTCCAGAGCGCATCAAGATCTTGAAGGGCTTTGTCGCCAAAGAGTCCGTCAAGGGCCATATGGTAATTAAACTTTACAATAAGCAATCTAATTTCAAAAACACCAATTTCCTCTTTCCTTCTTTGAGTTATTTGGTATGGATTTTGTACAAAATTTTAGTTGTTTTGTTCTTTGGATTAGGTCAACGTTGTGAAAGGCCTGAAAATATATGAGGATATCTTCTTAAGTTCAGAGCTTCTAAAGCTTGGTGAATCTATCAATGAACTTCGTCAAGCTGGGAGACGAGGAGAGCTTTCTGGTAAGTGAATATGAATTTGGAAGTAAAACAGGTCTCTCTTATACAATGCACATGATATTATCAGTAAATATATTACAAGTAACATAAATTAATATTTTGTTGTCTTTCAGGTGAAACCTTCATATTCTTCAATAAAGAGATGAAAGGAAACAAGAGAGAGATCATTCAGCTCGGCGTTCCTCTGTTCCAGCCAACCTCGGAGGAGGCTACAAGTACATTCCTCTATACTGAATAAAGATTGACAGCTGCTTATATTTAGGTTCTTTATTTTGTGTTGGTTGTTCTAGATTTACTGAACTATATTTCACAAATACAAGATTATAAAAAATACAGTGCTGGAATCCCACGCAGCTCCTTGCAAGCATGCTTTTGAACTATCAAAAACTGATGAAGCACTTGCACTAGGTGTTCTATCTCAATTTTGACTAAATTAGGAATCTCTCTATATTGTGCAGCTAACATAGAACCAATCCCTGGAGCTCTTCAGGATGTCATTGACCATCTTGTACTGTGGCGCTTGATACCAGAGAGCCGTAAACCAAACAGCTGCATCATCAATTTCTTTGATGAGGTACCACCCACAATTTTACATACAAGTTGCAAACTATGAATAATCTTAGCAATTAGCATCTAGGCAAATGAATAAAACTGAGAATTTTAATTTTAATTTTCAGGATGAGTCGTCGCAACCCTACTACAAGCCACCCCACCTGGACAATCCCATCTCAACTCTCCTTCTTTCAGAAACTAGTATGGCTTTTGGAAGGGCGTTATTCAGTGATCAAAATGGGAATTACAAAGGCCCTCTTTCACTCGACCTTAAAGAAGGGTACAATCATTTTCTGAAGACATTTGACTTGAACATATTTATAACTATTATGATCTATTTAGTTAATATCTTCATATTGTAACATGATATACTTGATGCAGGTCACTCCTTGTGATGCGTGGGAACAGTGCTGACATGGCGAGGCATGTGGTTTCCCCTTCCTCTAATAAGCGTGTCAGCATCAGCTTTGTCAGAGTCAGGCCACCACCAAGCCTGTCTGACATCTCTTCCATGGTTTCTTCACCAACCAAAGCTATAACACTCTGGCAGCCTGGCACCCCACCTCCACAGAAAATCACGAACGGAGCAATGATTTCCGGATACGGGCCTCATGCCTTGATCCCATCTCCATATGGGATGGTGCTAAGAGCAGCCCCCCTTGTCATGGTGGCCCCTACAAAGCCGATGGTGGCAGGTCCCAATAGGAGAATGACAAAGGGAGGTACAGGTGTTTTCTTACCCTGGACTGTGGGTCCCAAGAGGTATAACAAGCACCTCCCTCCTCGCATCCAGAGGAGGCGCTTTGCCTCTCTGCCCGCAATTGAGGCACAAGGCTAGTGATAAGTTACCTTCAACAACATTGCTTTCAAATTATGTGTTTTGTTTTGAGTTGTACCCGGCATGATAGAGTTGACATTAGGTGTTTAAGTGTTTCTTTGAGAGAAAGAGAGAGAGAGAGAGGCTAGCAGTGTGTTGTGGTTTACAGGCAATTGTCATGAATGCCTTTTCTTCAAGAGTTGTGAAGAAGGCGTTGTGTTCGACCTTTCCTTCTGTTAATATGGCCAAGTTAATTTCTTGTCTGGGGAAGTTTTAATTAGGTAACGAGTAAGAGTTTTTTTTCTCCTACTTATTTCGGCAACAGACAGAATTTTGTAATATCTGTCGGTATTTTTGTCTGGAAAATTGTGATTGTGGTATACGGGTGCTTGTGCTTCAATATATGAAGGTTCATCTATCTAATTAAGAAATTAAACGACAGTATTTTTAAGGTATTTTAAGAGTAAAGTTAAAAGATTAATTACAAAATTTCTTTAACTTTTATCTGTTTTTATCCTTACCACTTCCATTTTTTATTTTGCTAGAGGAGAACATTTTAATTTTTTAATTCAAAATTATTTCACCTACATTACTATTATTAAACCAATGCTTAAAAAATGATACTTCATTTATTCACTTATCAAAGTCAAGGATTCGTACTAATGGAAGGATACACAATATTAAGCCCAGTTAATCTTCGTTTAGGTCCCAGGTCCCGAATTCACATCCTCCCCGGTACCGTAATAGGGAATCTTTTACAATTATTGGATCTAGACCGTTCTTTTTAACTTGGCCCGAATCTCAAAGCCCAATAATACTGCTCCCTGCGCTAGCCCGAATCTCAAAGCGGTTGAGAGTTAATCTCAAACCGTAAAGTGGAGGGAATCTTTTACAGTAATGGAGAGGATACTTGTTCCCGGTCCCGATCCCCTAAAGTAACTCAATTTTTGAGTTTGCATCATCACCGTCCAATTAGAATCCGAGCCAGTCTGGCAGAAAGTGGAATGCACAAGGCCCTTTAAAATTTGTGCCAAACACAGATTGGACGGTCCGGATTAAAACTAAAAAATTAGATTACTTCAAAGGATCCGAATTCGATTTTCAGGGGGTGCCACTAACGGATTACATCCCGATCAGCTTGACTAATGAATTATGCTCACAATATACATCACTATACGATTCGAAAATACACATCCTCATCATGCTTATTCTTTCGAGTCTGTATCCCCCCCGGTATCTGAGGTGTAATTGGTATAAACGGACGGCCCAAATTAATCTCAGTCGGGCCAAATTCAATCCGGTAACTATGGAAACTATAAGAGGTCCGTTTTGAAATTCGTGCCAGATTAAAAGAACGGTCCAGATTTAAAACTTGCACCTCAGGTACCAAAAATATAGCCTCAACTTTCTTTCTTCCCTCTTTGAATTAAGTGGTCCATGGGTACTTTTCCATTAACAGGGAATAGTTGGTACATATACTACAAACGAACTTATTACCTTCAAAATGCTAATTATAATCTACTTCTCTCCAACCCCTACCTACTGGTACCGTTTTAAAGCATCAATTGTAGCACGATCAGTTCCAACATGCTCAACACGAAAACCAAGGTAAATTACTAACTTAAGTTAACAAAAACTTTATGATCCAAAGATATGGTACCCGGAAACAACGGTAATATTTCTAATAATAGATTACAGTTTAATTGGCTTTCTATTTTAATCCTGTTGAAAATAGCTAAGCAAAACACCAACAGAGATGCATATCACTTGAGGACACATATCAAATGCATGCTATGTGAAAATTTTCTAATTTATATCCTAAGATACGAATCTCTTAATTTGGTTGAACTTGCTCTATTTGCAGAAGCTACTCAACGGCTACATAATATTTCTTTAATACTTTACTCAATTATTGTCGACGGCTATATATATATATTACCTTCTTTCCTATAATACCTCTGTATTATATTGTAAAGTGTGATTCAACAATCAATAAAGAACAGAAACTCTTTTTATCAGAATTTTTCAAATCCTAAATAGTATATTACAGTTTAATTGGCTTTCTGTTCTAATAGCATATTACAATATACATTAAAAAAAAATATATAAGTTTGATCTTAAAACTGTTCAGTTGGTATCAAATTAATCCTGCCTTGACATTCATAATGCATAAAAATAACATTTTCATCCCAGTGTCTGTTTATCATTGGAACAAGCATGAATGTAGTCACAGAAATAATAGAAATAACGCAGATATATAGTAATATTACTATCCATATCACGTATTAATTACAGGATTACTAACATCAAATTCCTTGTCATCATAATTAAATTAAATTACGAGGAACCACTTGACAATAGTTATTTTGATCAATTTTGACAATAAATTTTAAAAAATAATTAAGAAGTAAATTTACAGATATGTTATTGAATATAAAGATAGCCTAACAATTAAATTTTATGTAATTTAACTATTGTTTGATAATGGACCAACGAACCGTTACTTTCAGAGTCACTTGATATTATATTGTTTGTAATTTAAATTGTTTCGATAAAACATAAACCAAATTTGATCATTTTTTATGAACATAATGTTTATATAAAGAATAATTTAGTTCATATCTATCATATTAGATTTCAGATTTAAGCTTCAAATTAAAAAATATCAAAATAAAGGATTATCAATATATACATATATCTCACCATCATGAGATAAACACGAACATGAGTTTCATCACACTTTTTTATTGGTGCAAATAAGAGTTTAACTAATGTGTTTTAAGCTCATGAAAACTCTTAACAATCTTAACTTCAAAAACAATCAGATTGACTTCAAACGACAAATCCAAACCGTTATTCACATGTGATACATTTACATGCAAAATTTATAAATATTCAAATTAATCTAGTATAAAGTCAAGCGGTTAAAAAAAAATTTAAATATTTTAATGCATTC
Source organism: Carex parvula (assembly GCA_025461045.1). Lineage (NCBI taxonomy): Eukaryota > Viridiplantae > Streptophyta > Magnoliopsida > Poales > Cyperaceae > Carex > Carex parvula. Next base: position 844,214 of record JAJGRW010000724.1, read on the forward strand.
ATTTTTCATCATTTTTTCTATTGCTTCATTGCTTCATACATCACTAGAAAAGTAGATTGATTTCAACGATTTGGATGCATGTTTTAAAACCAATCCGATTGATGAGCATAAGAACATGCTGGACCAACATCTCATATAAACTTCAGGATAATAATATAGAGAAAACGACAATTGATTAATACCAAATACAGTTTATTACTGGCTTCACCAAATAATTGGAAATATAAAATACAACTAATTTGTCAAGACCTCCAAATTGGACAATAAAGTACATGCCATTTTCAAAATGTATAAAAAATTATGCTCTGACAGTTATATGAAAAATTCAAACAAAACTACAACACAAGCCCCACGTGCCTGTCCCCATTATAAAAATTTAGGCTAATAAAATTAAGAAAAGGTACAAAAAATTACTTACCTATGTTAAGAGAGACAAAATAGCAAAACACCAAAATTGCTCTGAACCACTAAAGGAAAATGGAAAGGTACCAGTATAACTCGGAAAGAGTGTTTACGAACGCTTCTTATCCAAAGCTGCAACAGCCTGCTTTTGACGCCTTTTCCAAGCCGGCATCTTTCCAGGGAAGGCCCACCGCAACAGTCTCTCCCATCCATAGCAGCCCAAAAACATCAAGAGAGCCCATAACAACAGTTTCCCTCTCATCCCCTCTGGCAGAGGCACCAGCTTCAAATAGTCATTCAGACCCCGAAACACGTCAGATGTGATCACCACAAAGAAAACCACCGCCCCATACAGCGCAATCTTGAATGGCCTATTTTCGGAGATGCTCATGTTGAACGGGTGTCCTATGTAGTTGACGGCAAATGTAGCCACCTGGATCATCATGTTGACCATGTATGAGACAGTGTTGACCAGGTTTGGGTGGAACTCCGAGTCAGGCTCAATGCACTCCTGCGGCATGTATTTTGAGGCTTCATTCACGGACGTAACTAGAAAGCAGATGTGCATTGCAAACTGGCCGAGGAGGGAGAGTAACACATAGGCACAGAATATATTAGGGTTGGGTCGCTCAGCAGAGAGTGTTTGGAGAGGCCGTGCATGGGAAATGAAGAGGAAGAAAGATGCGGTGAAGATTCCACTAATGGTTGCCTGCACAGAAAGATAAAAACAGTTTTGACGTAAGATTGCACGTGGTAAGCATTTTTACACAAATTCTTTCAGCTCTAATTCAGTTTGATTAGCACTTTTGCTGTAAGTTACAGTATTAATGAAACTTATTTCATCAATCTGAAGGTTCACAAATTTTCAACTAGAAACTTTTACTACAGCTACAGTTAGTCTAAGGTCATTTTAGCTCAAATGAAGATTTTAATGTTAGATTTGATAGCTTACTTCAATAAAACATTATCAATTTAATGTTAGTTTGCCAGTACCTGCACATCACCGAGCTTGACACCATCCAAATACATAACACTTAGTACATAAGCAGTTGCAAGGCAGTTGAGGCCAAGGATCTTAAACATCTGAAGGGTTGTCACGAGAGTGCTCCGTCCCTGACGAATGATATCAAGAGTGGGTGTCCACTGAGGCGTGCTTGGCTGTAAAAGGGGATGCCATGGAGGCATCGCCAAGGCTTCACAACCGGCGCGGAACGTCCATCACCCTCATCATTATTCATCTCCTCCAGTATCTTCTTCAGCTTCTCACGCTGCTTGTCAGCCGCTGTCATGCGCGGTTGGTCGATGGCCCGGCAGCTGAGCTGTTGGCTGTTGGTGGCAGCAGTGGCTGAGATGATGACTCACCAGCTTTTGGCTTCTTTGACTTTCCTGCCTTGCTTTCAGATTTGGAGTCTTTAGATGCCTCATCCTCCTTTTTCTGAGCTGTGGGTTCCGCGTTCAGAAGAGCTATGCCCACATGAGCCTGAGTAGTAATTAGGAACATGTACAGAACATAGTTTTATTACTAGAATAAATTACAGAGATGAAGAGAGAGTGCGGAGGTTGCTTCACCTGTTTAAGTGCACCAACATCATTGTCCCATCTCCGCACATTAGTGTCATCCTTCCAACAGTTTTAAATGTGGTAAGGACAAGTTCTTTCTGCTCAGGAGCAACACGTGCAAAGACCTGAAACAAATTACACACATAAAGACTAAAGTTTGAAAACAAATAAATTAGGTGTGAGAGTAAAGGATTAGAAGTGCTTATATTATCAGTCATACAGGTAACAGCATGTTTTCTGTATGAAATTAGCACTCGTATCAGCAATTGATGTAAAGGGATAAACTTCTTTTAGGTCTTAACTTTATATTATCTTAGGTTCTTAATTGAAATGAAATAGACTTTGTTAGTCAATGAAGTCCACCCCAATTGAGGTGATTCCCTCAACCCTCGAACACAAAAGCGAGTTTACAAAGTAACCAACTGGAGTGGAAGTGCATATGAGAAACTAATTTCAATCTGAGGATTCATCTCATCTTCCCTTCCTTTCTCTTGAAACATAAGAGTCGAGAGAGCTCCAACCCCACCGATGACCAAATCTTGAGCTCCGACAAGGGACCCACAACTTCCTCTATTCTTCCTCTTCCTTTCTGGTGCCTTCATATCAGTATCACCCTTTCTTTCTTTCTCCATGAGACGCTTAAAGTTTCAGTGAAAGTGCCATAAATTCTTATAAATTGCTGATGGTTTTCAATTAACTGCTAATGAATTCCATCCACAAATTTAGACTTTTCAGTCAAGCAATTTCAGCTTCAAACCAGTTAAATTCAAAATATCTTTCTAGCAATACCATTGGAATCTTACGAGAATAGTTTCCGATCAGAGTGTTCACCTTCTACCACCGATATATATAGGGCATCTTAAGCTCACAATAGTTTGTAGTTTATAACATCTGTCCTTTTACATTAAAATAAAAAAAGGGCACTGGTACCTTCACATAAGGAACGACATATATAACAGCCTCAGTCCTCAGCAGCATTTCAAAGCAGTCACCGCCAATGCAAAGGTCATTAGATTCTGCTAAATCTTCCACCTCTTTGGCACTGATAAAAACAAAAACTATTAGTTAAAAAAAAACCTCAATTAAGTTCAAACTCATGGTGCAGACAGCAAACTAATTTTATGAAGAATGGAAATGATCTGGAATACTGGATAAATTAATTACAAATTACCTAAAAGGGACTCTCTCTGATTCATCAGGAGAAAGCCA